>JASVEL010010456.1:0-228214 GCA_032618575.1 Nicotiana noctiflora | reverse complement strand
CACAACCGACCCCATGTGCTGGTAAGTGCCTGGCCTATCTCGGCGAAGTAGTGACAAGCCTAGGACCAGACACCCGCATAAACTTGTGCAATTCAATATATATATGTGTACCACAAAATAACAAGAAATAATCAAGTATTAACACAATAAGGAATATCTTAAAGAATTCAACAATTAACCACAGTTAATAATTTCACAAAGAAAACAAAGTATAATGTAAACACGAATTATATCACTTCAAGAAATAGCAAGCAATTGCACGGCATCATCCGTCGTGCTTTTACTCTCATCCTCACCAAATAAACAAATAAAGTACACGGCATCACCCTTCGTGCTTTTACTCTCATCCTCACATCCATAGTACGGCATGATCCTTCGTACATGGTTCAATAACAGGGCACGGCATGATCCTTCATGCATAATCAATAAATAAACATGGCACGACATTAACCTTCGTGCATAAATAAATAAACATGGCACGGCATCACCCTTCGTGCATTATCACTCTTCCTCACCCAAATAACAATCACAGTTAAGGGCAGAGAAAGAAACAACAATTCATAAATCGTCCCATCAAGGGCAAGCAAAAATTATCTTCACAACAAGTCCCAACAAGGGAGAACAATAACGATTCACCTGTAATATATCTCAAAATATCATTTTCCAACGACTCGCGGTCATACTAGACGCCAGTGTATGGATGCTCGTCACCACAGCCCATACACCGCACTCGATCACATGACACATAACACATAATCCTATTCCCTCGAGCTAGGATAGAACAAACACTTACCTCGAATGCTTATGAGCAATTCACTCCGTGGAAATGTCTTTTCTTTCAATTTGGCTCCAATCCAACCGTATCTATACACAATTGATTTAATATCATCAATTCTACTCAACAAACCAATTCTTAATACCAAATACAACTTTTACAACATTCTGCCATGAATAGTGAATTTCAACCCCGGGCCCACATGGTCGGAATTCGGGGTTATGACCAAAATCCGGTTACCCATTCCCCCACGAGTTCATATATATAATTTGTTTCAAAATCGGACCTCAATTCGAGGTCCAATTCCCTAATTTATGAAAAACCCTATTTTCTAACAAAAACAAGAATTTTACCATGAAAATCTTTGATTTCTTATGAAAAACATGTTTAATGATGTTAGGAATTGAAAGAATTAAGTAAAAAGTGACTTACAATCGTTTTGATGAAGAAGAAATCCTTGAAGAATCGCAAATGGGTGTTTTGGTTTTGTAAAATGTGAAGAAATGAGTGAAATTCGTGTTTTTTAGAGGTCTCTGTGTTCGCATTTGCGAACATGGGTTCGCAATTGCGAACCCCGACCAATTTCTGGAGTTTGAAAAATAAGCTAAGGGTGGGAAGTTCGCATTTGCGAACATTTGTTCGCATTTGCGAACACATGCTGTATAAGGCAGTGTTCGCATTTGCGAACAATGGTTCACATTTGCGAACCAAGGCATAATGGGGAATGTTCGCATTTGCGAACTTTTGTTCGCATTTGCGAACATAGGCTGGCAGTGGGGACCTTCGCAAATGCGAACAATTGTTCGCATTTGCGAACAAGGCTGGGCCAAAGGGGGCTTCGCATTTGCGATGAATGTTCGCATTTGCGAGCCTGTCCCCCTTCGCAATTGCGAGAAAACTTCGCAATTGCGAAGCCAACAGCTGAGTGAAAAACCAGCGGTTCAAAAATTCAGAGTTTCATCCAACGGCCTATCAAATCTTTACCCGAGCCCCCCGGGCTCCAAACCAAACATGTACACAACCTCAAAAATACATTATGGACTTGTTCGTGCGATCATATCGCCAATATCACTTCGTTTTAATCAAATCAAGCCTCAAACTCATGATTTTAATACTTTTGATTTTCAAAACTTCTTAACATTGGAACTCAAGGTCCAAAACATCTCAAACGACATCCAAATGTCACCAAACTTTACAGAAATCACATATATAATATTTAAGAATTGTACGGGGCGTCGGAACCAAAAATACGAGCCCGATACCAAGGTCAATTAATTTATTTCCTTTAATAATTGCATTAAAAACAATTTCACATAAAAATTCATAACTTGGGCTCTAGGCCTCAGAATTCGACTCCGGACGCATGTCCAAGCCCCATATTTTTCTACGGACCTCTCAGGACCATCCAATCTCGGGTCCGGATCCGTTTACCAAAAATGTTGACCGAAGTCAACCATATCAATTTTAATATCATGTTTATCCAAATTTCTCATAAAATTCATATTTTCTATCACAAAATCTTTCCGGCTACATGCTCGGATCGTGCACGTAAATCGAGGCAACATAGAATGAGGTTTTCAAGGCCTCAGAAGCTCGAAATGATTAATTAAATAAGTGATGACCATTTGGGTCGTCACAATCTCCACCTCTAAAACAACCGTTCGTCCTCGAACGGACAAAAGAAAGAAGTACCTGAGTCAGGAAACAAATGTGGGTAGCGGCTCCGCATATCAGACTCGGACTCCCAGGTCGATGCCTCAGGAGGCTGACCTCTCCACTGAACACGCACAGAAGGATAACTCTTCGACCTGAGCTGTCGAACCTGCCGGTCTAGAATGGCTACCGGCTCCTCCTCGTAAGATAGATCATTGTCCAATTGGACGGTACTGAAGTCTAACACATGTGTGGGATCGCCGTGGTATCTCCGAAGCATAGATACATGAAAAACTGGATGCACGGCTGATAAGCTAGGCGGCAAAGCTAATCCGTAAGCCACCCCTCCCACTCTGTCTAGAATCTCAAATGGACCAATATACCTAGGGCTGAGCTTGCCCTTCTTTCCGAACCTCATCACGCCCTTCATAGGCGACACCCGAAGCAATACTCGTTCACCGACCATGAAATCTACATCTCGAACCTTGCGATCCGCATAAGTCTTTTGCCTAGGCTGAGCTGAACGCAATCTCTCCTGAATAGTCTTGACCTTATCTAAGGCCTCCTGAACTAAGTCTGTACCCAACAACCGAGCCTCTCCCGGTTCAAACCATCCGACCGGTGATCGACATCGCCTACCATACAATGCCTCATACGGAGCCATCTGGATGCTAGATTGGTAACTGTTATTGTAGGCGAACTCTGCTAATGGTAGAAACTGATCCCACGAGCCTCCGAAATCAATAACACAGGCTCGAAGCATGTCCTCAAGAATCCGAATAGTCCTCTCGGACTGGCCATCCGTCTGAGGATGAAATGCTGTACTCAACTGAACCTGGGTGCCTAATTCCTGCTGGACCGCTCTCCAAAACCGCGAGGTAAACTGCGTACCCCGATCGGAGATAATAGATACGGCACTCCATGGAGACGAACAATCTCCCTAATGTAAACCTCCGCTAACCTCTCCGACGAGTAGGAGACAGATCCTGGAATAAAGTGTGCTGACTTGGTCAGCCTATCAACAATGACCCAAATAGCATCAAATTTCCTCCGAGTCAAAGGAAGTCCAGTAACGAAGTCCATAGTGATCCGCTCCCATTTCCACTCGGGAATTTCAATCCTCCGGAACACACCACCAGGTCTCTGGTGCTCATATTTCACCTGCTGACAATTTAGACACCGAAGCGACATACGCAACGATATCTTTCTTCATTCTGCGCCACCAATAGTGTTGCCGTAAGTCCCGGTACATCTTCGCGGCGCCTGGGTGAATAGAATACCGTGAACTGTGGGCCTCTGCTAAGATCAACTCTCGAATCCCTTCGACATTGGGCACACAAACTCGACCCTGCAATTTCAATACCCCATCATCATCTAGGTTTACCTGTGTGGCACCTCCCCGCTGTACTGTATCTCTCAACTCGCGCAAATGAGGATCATCAAATTGCCTCTCACGGATACGCTCTAATAATGAAGAACGAGCGACCGTGCAGGCTAACACCCTGCTAGGCTCAGAAATGTCTAATCTCACGAACCGGTTGGCTAAGGCCTGGACATCTAGAGCTAATGGTCTCTGATTGACCGGAATATATGCAAGACTACCCATGCTGGCATACTTTCTACTCAATGCATCGGCCACCACATTGGCCTTACCCGGGTGATATAATATAGTAACATCATAGTCTTTTAGCAACTCTAACCATCTCCGCTGTCGTAGATTCAACTCCTTCTGTTTGAACAAGTACTGTAGGCTTTTGTGATCGGTGTACACCTCACATGTCACACCATATAGATAATGCCTCCAGATCTTTAAGGCATGAACCACTGCTGCTAATTCAAGATCATGAACCGGATAATTCTTCTCATGTATCTTTAACTGCCTCGAAGCATAAGCGATAACCTTACCATCCTGCATCAATACCGCTCCAAGCCCTGTACGAGATGCGTCACAATAAACTGTATAAGGCCATGTACCTGTAGGTAGTATCAACACTGGTGCGGTGGTCAAAGCTGTCTTGAGCTTCTGAAAGCTCGCCTCACACTCCTCTGACCACTGAAACTGGACACCCTTCTGGGTCAACCTGGTCATCGGGGCTGCAATAAAAGAAAACCCCTCTACAAATCGACGGTAGTAACTTGCTAATCCCAAGAAACTCCGGATCTCAGTCACTGAAGCTGGTCGAGGCCAATTCTGGACTGCCTCAATCTTCTTTGGGTCTACCCGAATACCTTCCACCGATACAATGTGACCCAGAAATGCTACCGAACTCAGCTAGAACTCACATTTAGAAAATTTGGCATATAGCTGGTTATCTTTCAGAGTCTGAAGAACCACTCTGAGGTGTTGCTCGTGCTCTTCCTGGCTGCGGGAGTACACCAGGATGTCATCTATGAAGACTATCACGAACAGATCTAAGTAAGGCTTGAATACCCGATTCATCAACTCCATGAATGCTGCTGGGGCATTGGACAACCCGAAGGACATGACCAAGAACTCATAATGCCCATATCTAGAGCGAAAGGTCGTCTTAGGAATGTCAGCCGCCCTGATCTTCAGCTGATGGTAGCCTGACCTCAAGTCTATCTTAGAAAATACCCTCGCTCCCTGGAGCAGGTCAAACAAATCATCAATCCTCGACAGTGGATACTTGTTCTTTATCTTCACTTTGTTTAACTGCCGGTAATCAATACACATCCGCATCGAGCCATCCTTCTTCTTTACAAATAACACGGGTGCTCCCCAGGGGGAAACACTGGGCGTGATAAAGCCCTTTTCTAGAAGGTCTTGCAGTTCCGGCGGGGCCATACGATAGGGTGGAATAGAGATGTGCTGAGTACCCGGTGCCAGATCAATACAGAAATCAATATCCCTGTCGGGTGGCATGCCCGGCAAGTCTAAAGGAAAAACCTCAGGAAACTCCCGTGCAATAGGGACTGAATCAATGGAAGGAACTTCTGCGCTGGAATAACGAACATAAGCCAAATAAGCTAGACACCCCTTCTCGACCATACGTCGAGCCTTAACATAAGAAATAACAGTGCGAACGGAGTGGCTCGAGGTACCCTTCCACTCTAATCGGGGTGATTCTGGCAAGGCTAAGGTGACAGTCTTAGCATGACAATCAAGAATAGCATGGTATGGGGACAACCAGTCCATCCCCAATATGACATCAAAATCTACCATATCCAAAAGCAACAGATCGACACGGGTCTCAAGACCCCCAAATATAACTACGCACGAACGGTGCACCCGATCGACTACAATGGAGTCACCCACTGGCGTAGCCACAACAACTGGAATATCCAGAGCATAGCTGGGCACGGCCAAATACGGTGCGAAGTAGGAAGACACATAGGAATATGTAGATCCGGGGTCAAATAATACTGAAGCACCTCTGCCACACATAAGAATAGTACCTGTAATCACGGCATCTGATGCCTCTGCCTCTGGCCTAGCTGGTAAAGCATAGAATCGGGGATCTGCACCTCCCCTCTGAGCTGCGTCTCTAGGACGACCATCAACTGGCTGACCTCTACCTCTAGCTGGACGGTCTCCACCTCTACGGTCTCGACCTCCACCTCTATAATCTCTACCCCCGCCTGTGGCTGGCTGGGCAGGCTGAGGGTCAGCTGGGGCCTGAATCATAGGACGAGGACCTCGCTGCTGAGAGTTGCCCGCTGCTCGAGGGAAATACCTGATAAAATGACCTGGGTCACCACAACCGTAGCAACTCTTAGACTGATAGGGCTGCTGGCCCTGACGACCTGAATGGCCTCCACGAACACTCTGAAGAGGCTGAGCATTAATAGGAGGCTGGTCTGAATAATGCCCACGAAAACCACGATCACCCGATCCACCCTGTGAAGCACCGAAGGGCGGAATGAAAAGGCTCGGAGGACCGGCCTCTATCAAAGGATTCTCTGCCACCAGAGGAAGAACCACCAAACCTACCTGAATGACGAGGCCTCTTATCCGAAGAATAACCGCCTCCCCTAGCAAGAGCCATCTCAACTCTGCGTGCTGCATTGGCTGCCTCCTGAAATGATATGTCACTCCCCACGCCCATAGCCATCTGGAGTCTAATCGGCTGATTAAGCCCATCTATAAATCTGCGGACCCTCTCCCGCTCCGTGGGAAGTATCACCACTGCATGACGAGCCAAGTCGATAAATCTCGTCTCATACCGTGTAACTGTCATAGTGCCCTGATGGAGGCGCTCAAACTGCCTCCGAAGTACATCCCTCTGAGTAGCAGGGAGAAACTTCTCCATAAATAGTTCCGCAAACTGGTCCCATGATAAAGCTGGGGACCCTGCTGGTCGAGTCAAGCAATAATCTCTCCACCAAGTCTTGGTGGATCCTGCAAGTCTGAAGGTACAGAAGTCAACTCCGTTTGTCTCCACGATCCCCATAGTCTTGAGAATCTCATGGCAACCGAATAAGAAGTCCCGAGGATCCTCTGATGTGGCACCGCTGAATGTAGTGGTAAACAGCTTGGAGAACCGATCAAGTCTCCAAAAAGAATCAGAAGTCATGGCCGCTCCATCTCCGGCATAAGCCGTGGTACCTGACTGAGTGGCCACAGCTGGCTGAATTACTGGTGCCTGAGGCTGAGGAGCTACTGGCTCCGGAGTATGAGCAATAGGAGTCTGGGCCCCTCCTCCAACCTGAGAAGTGGCTGGGGCAACTGATAATAAACCCGCTCTGGCAATGCTGTCCATGAATCCCGCTATTCTGACCAAAGCATCCCGGAGATCCGGGGTAAATAAAGCCTCTCCTGGGACCTGAGCTGGGCCCACTGGGGCTGCTGGAACCGGAACCTCCTCGTCAATCTCAATATGAGGCTCCACCTCTCGGGTAGCTGCCTGGGGCTGAGCTCTACCCCTACCACGGCCTCTGATACGGCCTTGGCCCCTGCCCCTCACGGGAGCTGCCTGGGGCTCGGGCTGCTGGTCAGCGGACGAAGAAGCGCGTGTCCTCACCATCTGCGAAAGGACAGAATAGAAATTCAATCGGTAATTGAGGAACAAGTCGCACGACAAGAAAGAACAAATGAGAGACTCTTTCCTAACTCAATAGACTCTGGAGGACAAGTACGGACGTCTCCGTACCTACCTCTCAAACTCTACTAAGCTTGTTCGTGAGTGGTGAGACCTATGTAACCTAGAGCTCTGATACCAACTTGTCACGACCCGGATTTTCCCCCAATATCGGGATCGTGATGGCGCCTACTCGTGGTAGCTAGGCAAGCCACCGTATTCGTACTATCCTGTTTTTAACACAATTTTAATTAAATAAATGCGGAATACTTTATCGAAATGGAAATAATAAATCACACGGTAAAAATCATACTGAAATCCTCTACCCAAGACGTGGAGTCACCAACTCACAAACTACTATGGAATACTACACATAAAAGTTTGAAGGAAATATAACATAATTCTGTTTGTCTCGGAATAAAGAGACTACAACTAATAACATAAATAAAGAAAGAGACGCCGGGCCTGCGGACGTCTGCAAGCTACCTCGGTCTCAAATATGATCAACTCCCACGCAATCTATTTACTCCTGCTGCTGCTCCTGATCGTAACCTGGACCTGTGCAAAAACGCACAGAAGTGTAGCATCAGCACAACCGACCCCATGTGCTGGTAAGTGCCTGGCCTATCCCGGCGAAGTAGTGACAAGCCTAGGACCAGACACTCACATAAACCTGTGCAATTCAATATATATATGTGTACCACAAAATAACAAGAAATAATCAAGTAATAACACAATAAGAAATATCTTAAAGAATTCAACAATTAACCACAGTTAATAATTTCACAAAGAAAACAAAGTATAATGTAAACACGAATTATATCACTTCAAGAAATAGCAAGCAATCGCACGGCATCACCCTTCGTGCTTTTACTCTCATCCTCACCAAATAAACAAATAAAGTACACGGCATCACCCTTCGTGCTTTTACTCTCATCCTCACATCCATAGTACGGCATGATCCTTCGTACATGGTTCAATAACAGGGCACGGCATGATCCTTCGTGCATAATCAATAAATAAACATGGCACGGCATTAACCTTCGTGCATAAATAAATAAACATGGCACGACATCACCCTTCGTGCATTATCACTCTTCCTCACCCAAATAACAATCACAGTTAAGGGCAGAGAAAGAAACAACAATTCATAAATCGTCCCATCAAGGGCAATCAATAATTATCTTCACAACAAGTCCCAACAAGGGAGAACAATAATGATTCACCTGTAATATATCTCAAAATATCATTTTCCAACGACTCACGGTCATACTAGACGCCAGTGTATGGATGCTCGTCACCACAGGCCCATACACCGCACTCGATCACATAACACATAACACATAACACATAATCCTATTCCCTCAAGCTAGGATAGAACAAACACTTACCTCGAATGCTTATGAGCAATTCACTCCGTGGAAATGTCTTTTCTTTCAATTTGGCTCCAATCCAACCGTATCTATACACAGTTGACTTAATATCATCAATTCTACTCAACAAACCAATTCTTAATACCAAATACAACTTTTACAACATTCTGCCATGAATAGTGAATTTCAACCCCAGGCCCACATGGTCGGAATTCGGGGTTATGACCAAAATCCGGTTACCCATTCCCCCACGAGTTCATATATATAATTTGTTTCAAAATCGGACCTCAATTCGAGGTCCAATTCCCCAATTTCTGAAAAACCCTATTTTCTAACAAAAACAAGAATTTTACCATGAAAATCTTTGATTTCTTATGAAAAACATGTTTAATGATGTTAGGAATTGAAAGAATTAAGTAAAAAGTGACTTACAATCATTTTGATGAAGAAGAAATCCTTGAAGAATCGCAAATGGGTGTTTTGGTTTTGTAAAATGTGAAGAAATGACTGAAATTCGTGTTTTTCAGGTCTCTGGACCAATTTCTGGAGTTTGAAAAATAAGCTAAGGGTGGGAAGTTCGCATTTGCGAACATTTGTTCGCATTTGCGAACAGTTCGCATTTGCGAACTAATGTTCGCATTTGCGAACACATGTTGTATAAGGCAGTGTTCGCATTTGCGAACAATGGTTCGCATTTGTGAACCAAGGCATAATGGGGAATGTTCGCATTTGCGAACTTTTGTTCGCATTTGCGAACATAGGCTGGCACTGGGGACCTTCGCAAATGCGAACAATTGTTCGCATTTGCGAACAAGGCTGGGCCAAAGGGGGCTTCGCATTTGCGATGAATGTTCGCATTTGCGAGCTTGTCCCCCTTCGCAATTGCGAGAAAACTTTGCAATTGCGAAGCCAACAGCTGGGTGAAAAACCAGCAGTTCAAAAATTCAGAGTTTCATCCAACGGCCTATCAAATCTTTACCCGAGCCCCCGGGCTCCAAACCAAACATGTACACAACCTCAAAAACACATTATGGACTTGTTCGTGCGATCATATCGCCAATATCACTTCGTTTTAATCAAATCAAGCCTCAAACTCATGATTTTCATACTTTTGATTTTCAAAACTTCTTAACATTGGAACTCAAGGTCCAAAACATCTCAAACGACATCCAAATGTCACCAAACTTTACAGAAATCACATATATAATATTTAAGACTTGTACGGGCGTCGGAACCAAAATACGAGCCCGATACCAAGGTCAATTAATTTATTTCCTTTAATAATTGCATTAAAAACAATTTCACATAAAAATTCATAACTTGGGCTCTAGGCCTCACAATTCGACTCCGGACGCATGTCCAAGCCTCTTATTTTTCTACGAACCTCTCGGGACCATCCAATCTCGGGTCCTGATCCGTTTACCTAAAATGTTGACCGAAGTAAACCATATCAATATTAATATCATTTTTATCCAAATTTCTCATAAAATTCATATTTTCTATCACAAAATCTTTCCGGCTACATGCTCGGATCGTGCACGTACTTCGAGGCAACATAGAATGAGGTTTTCAAGGCCTCAGAAGCTCGAAATGATTAATTGAATAAGTGATGACCCTTTGGGTCGTCACAGGGGGGGTAAGGTTGTATGGTCTGCCGGAGTTAGAGTTCCAGCGACTTATTCTCGAAGATTCGAGAAGTCTGCGTGAGATTCGAGGGAAAGTGAGTTCACGGGGTTAAAGATCTAGGCAAGACGGTTCAAGGGTGTTAGTTTGAAGGTTTGTCTCAACAGTTATGGTCACCGGAGAAGAACTCTGGTGGCCCGAATTTCAAGAAGATTGGGGCTTTTGGGGTTTCTTTGGGTTTTCATGGAGGTCTGGTGTAGAGAAGTAAGAAAAGGGAGGTGTGGGCGTTAAAGATGGCAGGAGACGTCCATGAGAGGCGGCCAGTCTCCATGGGCGGTGAGGAGAGGAGATGGAGAAGAAGACCTAAGAGGCGGCTAGGGTTTTTTGTTATGTTTTGGAAATGGCCGGTCTCTATGGAGACCAGCCTTAAATACCCTGAGCTATTCAATTGATCTTGGTTCTTAGATTGTCTTTGATCAACGTCCAGGATTCAATATCCTCAAACGACATCGCCTGGGAGTTAAATGGAGATTAACTGATCTCTGTTAGATCTCATAGATGGACGGCTCAGATAGCTTATCAAAAGCTGTGTCATTTCAATTAAAACCAAGATCAAAATTTAGCCGTTAGATTAGGTATATGGACGGCTTATATTGATTTTAGTGTAATAATTGGATCGGTTTATTCAAATTACCTGGGCCAATGTATTTGGGCTTGTGCATTTGGCCCAGTTATGTATATTTTGTATTTTCATGTATTTTTATTATTGTTTTTTTATTTTCTTGTTTTATATTATTCTCTCTTTTTTATATTATTTTCCAATTATTCAAATTGTTTTAATTTCCTATTTTTTCTAATTTTTCTGATATTTTTTGATATTTTTTGCTATTTTTCTTTATTTTCCGGAATATACTTGTATTTTTGCTAAATTTCTTTTAATTCCTTTAATTGTGATATTTATGCTTAACCTATTTTTAATTTTCTAATTTTCATTTTTAATTGTTCAAACACACAAATTCACTTTGTTTCAATCAAAACATATAATTGCAGACAAAAATATTATTTATTTTAATTTTGGAATTTTATTGCTTAGGGCAAAAATCACGTGCTCACACACAAAATCATCAATTGCTGCTTTAAATGACCAGAACATAGTTAAAATATATTCAAGTCTATTCGGACTCAACTCACGCCTCCATTCAAGAATAGTCCCGAGGTTAAAGTGTTGCACTGCGGCCATGTACCTGGGCTGATTTGAAAATGACTTATGCCTATCGCCATAAATAAGTTCATAGGCATGTTTGCAACCGATATATGTCTTTCTTTTTGTTATAGTACACCCATACTCCCGGTGGATGCCTGAAATACACTTGTTATGGCCCGACCCGTCATCTCATGTATTACTGCCTCTTTTTTCCTGTTTATTGCTTTTTCATATTTCATTATCTGCATTTGGTAAGTTAGGGTCGAATTGGTTTGGTTTTGGTTGAAAATGAGTCATTTAGTCTCTTTAAGGAAGGCTTGTATTGGAAAAGTCAACCAGATATTGACTATTGGGTTAGAGGGCTCGGATGTGATTTTTGGTGATATCGGTTAGCTTTGGGCGATGATTTGTGACTTAGGAGTACGATCGAAATTGATTTTAGAGGTCCAGTGTAGAATTAGGCTTGAATTGGTGAAGTATGTATTTTAGCGAATTCTGATTGGTAGGTGAAATTTTGATTCGGGGGTCGGAATGGGATTCCAAGAGTTGCATTAGCTTTGTTAGGTGATTTTGGATATGTCTGCAAAATTTCAGATCAGTCGGAGGTGTTTTGGTCGGGTTTTTGATCAAATCCGTATTTCTGAAGTGTTAAAAAAACTTAGGCTTGAATCCTGTGTGATTTAATGGTTTTAGGGTTGTTTGATGTATTTTGATTAATGGAGAAAGTTTGAATAATTTTTTAGGATGGTTTGGTGCTTTTGGTTGAGGTCCCGGGGGCCTCGAGGTGATTTCGGAGAGACAATGGACCATTTTTGGACTTAAGATTGCAGGTTTTAGTTGTTGGTGTTGCAAAAAAATATTGTTCATCGCGTTTGCATGGGACAGTTGTGAACGCGTAGGGGAAATTTAAGGAAGAGTAATTTTGGCCTATGCGTTTGCGTCATGGGGCCTCGCTCTCGCATAGGGGAAGCTGGTGAACCATCGTGTTTGCGTAAAAGAGTCACACAACCGCGTAAGTGAAAGACCCAGGCCTTCGCGTTCGCGTGGATGATACCGCGTTCGCGAAGGGCATTTTCAGCAGAGTTATAATTTGGTCATCGCGAACGCGGGAGGGCCCTCACATTCTCATAGAGTAAAATACCTGGGCATAAGGGTTTTATTTGAATATTTCATCCGCGAGTCTATCCATTTTTCTTCCATTGTTGAGCACGTTGAGAGGTTTTTTAGAGAAATTGAAGAGGGTTTCGACGGGAATTGATTGAAGGTGAGTCCTATAGCCTAGAAACATCATTTTATTGAAGAATCAATCTTTAATTCTTGGAAATTTGGGTAAAAGTTGAAAGAACTAGCGCTTGACTTTTGAAATTGAAAATTGGGATTTAACGGGTCATTTGAATTCCTATATTGGTAAATTTGATATGTATGGACTCTTGGCGAGAAGAGTGATCCGGTGATGTGAATTTGGTAATTTTCTAGAAGTGGGTCCGGGGCTCGAGTTTTGCAAACTTCATATTTTCGATGTTTTTTTTAGTCTTTTTGATTGCGTTATGTTTCTTTAGCCTGTTGTAATGTAATCCTTGTGGTTTTGATCAGATTCGATGCGCAAGGAGGTCGATTCGATAGGAAATGGAATAGGGAGATAGATTTTAGTCCGGCTTGAGGTGAGTAATAGATTTAAATGATGACCTGAGGGTTTGAAACCCCGGAATACCGCATCGTAATGCTATATTGAGGTGAGACACGAGCTCCATCACGAGTTCGGGGTCGTTTGTGATTGGGGATTGTGAATTAGTCTATCCCGAGTGGTATTAATACTGTGCTTTCGACTAAGACTTATTTGACAATCATCCTACTTGGATTTCATTGATACATTTGGGCTTTGTGCCGATTATTCGGATCCTTCAGGGATTACTATCACTATTTTTTACATTATTTGACATATTAATGGATTTCAGTCCTAAGTACAAATACCATTTTGAAATATTCGGTTATTTTCTAAGATTTGAAAACAAACTACTATTTTATTAACATCCTGAGCTGAGAACAGTTATTTGACATTGCACATGTGGCTTGTGTGAATTTCGGGAGGGAACATGGATCGAGCTGAGAACCGTAGCAGTATTATATGGATATTAGTGCCACGAGATGGCTGGATTATTTGCGCTTGGGCTGTAGGAGCCCCTTCCAAGTCTATACACGGCCTTAGTGAGCGCTGTCGATGTTAAAAAAATCGGGTTGCATACCCGCAGCGGGTACTGGAATGTACCGTTCTATGTGTTGCATTGACTTCATGCATCATTACTTATCTGTCACCTGTTATGGTTCTTTTGTACTATTATTGCATTGACTTGTTGTATCACTAAATGTTTGGGCTTCCAATTATAGTATACTTTGAATTATTTTCGTAATTTCTTATCTTCAGCCATTAGTTATGTTTATTACTCACTGGGTCGGAGTACTCACATTACTCACTACACCTTGCATGCAGATCCATATGCATCACAGGCTAATTGAGGACTATCTAGCAGGACAGCAGTATCGGAGAGCATTGAGGTAGCTGCATGGCGTTTGCAGTATTGATCTCTCCTTCCTATCTCTACTCTTTATTTCTGCACTTTCTTAGACATACTTGTATTAGGAGATATTCTATATTAGAGGCTCATGTTCATGACACCGAGTCCTAAGTGGGTATAATATTGCACTATTTTGTTAAAGTTTCAGTTATTTCACTATTATTTCCAGGATTTTGATAAAATTGTTTGGTATCTATTGTCTGTGCTTGCAACTAATGACCTGTTTAAGTTTGAAATATTGTTGAAAGGTCGAGCTTGCCTAGAAGTATGTTGGGTGCCATCACAACAGGGGGTTGGGTTGTGACAAGTTGGTATCAGAGCCTAGTTTACTTGGTCTCGCGAATCATGAGCCGATTTAGTAGAGTCTCGCGGATCGGTACAGAGATATCTGTATTTATCCTTGAGAGGCTGCAGAACCTTTAGGAAAAACTTCATATTCTTGAAATTCTTATCGTGCGACTTTGTTGATCCGAGAACTAAATGTTTGTATTATATTCTCTCGCAGATGGCGATAACTCGTGCTACCAGACGTGACGAACAACCACCAGTACCACCCACTAGAGGCCGTAGACAGAGTCATGATCGTGGTCGAGGCAGACCAACGAGGGCAGCACCTGCTGATCCACTAACTGCCCCGGTTCAGCCTCCAACTGTAAATGCTCCAGCAGCACATGTTCAGGTATCGGTAGTGCCCATTATGATTCTAGGTCTCTGGGAGGCCTTGGCTCAGATACTATCAGTTTGCATTGGCCTGGCTCAAGTAGTCTCAGCCTATACTGCAGCAGCTACTTCATAGAAATGGGGGAGGCCATCAGACCCCCGTTGCATGCACACTAGATCAGGTTGTTCTGGGATTACAAACACCGAGATCAACGCCAACTTAGCTGGTTGCACCAGTTGCCCAGTTTCCCTAGTTGCACCAACTCCAGACTATGTGGTTTTAGCTTGTTACACGATGAGCAGCGACATCTTGAGAGGTTCAGAAGGCTCTAGCCTCCGACATTCATTGGTGGTGAGGGCGAGGATACCAGGGATTTCCTGACAAGTGTCAGCGTATGCTTTGCACCGCAATGATTTTGGAGTCGAGTGGAGTGGCATTTACTACTTTCCAATTCTCAGGGCCTGCATTTACCTGGTGAGGGGATTTTGAAAGGCGTAGGCCTGTTGGTGAAGCGCCCCTTACGTGGTAGCAGTTCTCCACTCTCTTTCTAAAGAAGTATATACCGTAGTCCCGTAGAGAGAAGCTGCATCATCAGTATGAGTAATTGGTTAAGGAGGACCTGTCGGTGACCCAGTATGAGATGAGATTTTCGTAGCTAGCTCGACATGCTACTTGGATGATTCCGACAGATCAAGAGAGGATTAGGAGGTCGTGGATGGCCTCAACTATTCACTCCGTATTTTGATGACTAGAGAAAGGGTTTTGAGTGCCTCGTTTAAGGAGGTAGTTTACATTGCTCGTGAGATTGAGATGGTTCACCGCAGGGAGCGTGAGTAGAGGGAGGCCAAGAGGCCTCGAGGTTCAGGCAGTTTCAGTGGTGCTCCATCTAGGGGCCAGTTCCAGCGTGGTAGAGGTCATTCCTTAAGGCCTCCTCAGTCAGCTTGCCCATAGTATAGTGGAGCTTCTTTAGGCTGTGGGCATCAGGGATTCCAGCAGAGCTAGCCTTCACTTAGTTCCCTTCCCTCACAAAGCTCTTCTCATGCCTCTTCATCCTAGGTTTCGTCTGTAGTGTGAGCGAGGGTTCCCTTCAGTCCCCTTCTCCAGTACCAGGCAGTTGCTATGCGTGCGGTGAGTTTGGCCATATGAGGAGAAAATGAACTCGGCTCCGTGGTAGTTGGTCTCAGTAGAGGGATCAACCCTTGTCTTCTACTCTATCCACTTCAGCACCCTCTCAAATAGGTAGGGGTGGGGGCCAGGCAACCAGGGGTCACCCTAGGAGTGGTGACCAATCTAGTGGTGGTCAGGCCCAATTCTATGCTCTCCCAGATAGGAGGGACGCCATTGCATCTAATGTTATTATCACAGGTATTATCTTAGTCTGCCACAGGGATGCCTCTATCTTGTTTGATCCTCTTATGTGTATTTATATGTTGCCCATCATTTGGGTACAAATCGAGGGTGTCTTGCTTTACCTGTGCACGTATCTACCCCGGTGGGTGATACTAGTATTGTAGACCATGTGTGTCGGTCTTGTCTGGTAACTATTGGGGGTGTGGAGACTCGAGTTATTTTGTTACTATTGAGCATGGTAGATATTGATGTTATTCTAGGAATGGATTGGTTATCTCCGTGCCATGCTATTTTGGATTGTCATGCTAAGACAGTCACGTTGGCTATACCAGGTGTTTCGAGGATTGAGGGACGTGGTATGACCGACTATGTTCCTAGAAATGTGATTTCTTTCCTAAAGGCTCAACGGATGTTTGGGAAAGGTTGTCTATTGTATTTGGCTTTTGTGAGAGATGTGGGAGTTGAGAGACCTAGTTTGGATTCTATTCCTGTTGTGAGGGAGTTCCCTGATGTGTTCCCTGCAGACCTGCCGAGCATGCCACTAGGCAGGGATATTGACTTTGGTATTAATTTGGTATGAAGCACTCAGCCCACTTCCATTCCTCCCTATCGTATAACACCAACAGAGTTGAAAGAGTTGAAGGAGAAGCTTCAGGAACTCCTAGATAAGGGGTTCCTTCATCCAAGTGTGTAACCATGGGGAGCACCAATCTTATTTGTGAAGAAAAGGGATGGCACAATGAGGATGTGCATTGACCACATGCAATTGAACAAGGTGATAGTGAAGAACAAGTATCCCCTGCCCGTATTAATGATCTGTTTGACCACCTTCAGGGGTTAAAGGTATTCTCCATGATTGACCTCCGTTTAGGCTATCACCAGCTGAAGATTAGAGATTTGAATATTATGAAGACTGCTTTTAGGACGAGATACATACTTTTGGTTATGTCCTTCGGGCTGACTAATGCCTCTGTCGTGTTCATGCACTTGATGAACAATGTATTTCGACCGTATCATGATTCGTTTGTGATAGTTTTTATTAATGACATCCTAGTGTACTCGCATAGCCAGGAGGAGCACGCACAACACTTGAGAGTGGTATTACAGAGATTGAGGGAGGAGAAACTTTATGCAAAGTTCTCCAAGTGTGAGTTTGGCATGGGTCAGTGGATTTCCTGGGGCACGTGGTGTCCAGTGATGGTATTCAAGTTGATCTGGCCTAGACCATCTTCAGCCACGGAGATTTGGAATTTCCTCAGTTTGGCAGGTTATTATCGCCAGTTCGTTCTAGGTTTTTCACTTATTGCTTCGCCTTTGACCAAGTTGACACAGAAGAGTGCACCATTCGTATAGTCGGATGAGTGTGAGGAGAGCTTTCAGAAGCTCAAGACAGCTTTAACCATTGCTCCAGTATTGGTATTTCCATCAGCTTTAGGTTCTTACACTGTATATTGTGATGCTTCAAGAGTTGGGATCGTATATGTGTTGATGCCGGAGGGTAGAGTTATTGCATATTCTTCTCGTCAATTGAAGCCCTATGAGAAGAACTACCCTATACATGATTTGGAGTTGGTTGGTATAGTTCATGATTTGAAGATATGGAGTCACTGTTTATATGGCGTATGTTGTAAGGTATTCACCGATCATCGCAGTCTTCAGTATTTCTTCAAGCAGAAGGATCTTAATTTGAGGCAGTGGAGGCGGCTTGAGTTACTCGAGGACTATGATATTACCCTTCTGCATCATCTGGGGAAGGCCAATGTAAAGGATGATGCGTTGAGGTGGAAGGCATTTAGTATGGGTAGTTTGGCATACATTCCAGTTAGGGAGAGACCCTTCGCAGTTGATGTCCAGGCTTTGGCCAATCGGATGGTGTGGTTAGACATTTTGGAGCCTAGTCGGGTGTTGGGTTATGTGGTTTCTCGGTCTTTCTTGTATGACCGCATTAGATAGCGCCAATATGATGATCTGTCTTTGCTTGTCCTTAAAGACAGGGTCCAGCATGGTGATGCCAGAGATGTGACTATTGATGATAATGGCATGTTGAGGATGCAAGGTTGGATTTTCATGCCCAATATGGATGAGCTTCGGGAGTTGATATTAGAGGAGGCACAAAGTTTGCGATATTCCATTCATTTGAGTGCCGCGAAGATGTATCAGGATTTGAGGCAGCACTATTGGTGGAGGTAAATGAAGAAAGATATTGTAGGTTATGTAGCTTTGTGTCTCAACTGTCAACAGGTCAAATATGAGCATGAGAAGCCCGGTGGTGTGTTTCAGCGAATGGATATTCTAGAGTGGAAGTAGGAGAGAATCACTATGGATTTTGTGAGTTGTCTCTGTCGTAACTCGAGGAAGTTTGATTCGATTTGGGTGATTGTGGATCGGTTGACCAAGTCCGCGTATTTCATTACGATGTGTACTACCTATTCTTTGGAGCGGCTGGCAGGGATTTTCATCCGGGAGATTGTTCGGATGCATGGGATCCCAGTTTCTATTATCTCAGATAGGGGTAATCAATTTACTTCCCAATTTTGGAGGACTTTTCAATGGCAGTTGGGTACACAGGTGGAGCTGAGCACAACATTTCATCCTCAGACAGATGGGTAGTCTGAGTGTAGTATTCAAATATTGGAGGTCATGTTGCGTGCCTATGTTATTGATTTAGAAGTTCTTGGGATTTGTTCTTGCCACTTACAGAGTTTTCTTACAACAACAGCTATCCATCCAGTATTCAGATGGCGTCGTATGAGGCTTTATATGTGAGACGGTGTAGATCTTTGGTTGGATGGTTTGAGCCCGGTGAGACTAGACTATTAGGGATAGAGTTGGTCCAGGATGCCTTAGAGAAGGTGAAACTGATCCAAGAGAGACTTCGTACAGCTCAGTCACGTCAGAAGAGTTTTGGGGACCAGAAGGTTTGAGATGTATCTTAAATGGTGGGCAAGAAGGTCTTGTTGAAGGTTTCGCCCATGAAGGGCGTTATGAGGTTTGGTAAGAAAGGTAAGTGGGGTCCACAGTTTATTTGCCCTTTTGAGATACTTAGGAACATTTGGGAGGTGGCCTATATGCTTGCTTTACCACCCAGCTTGTCGGGGGTTCATCCGATATTCCATTTTTTCATACTCCGGAAGTATGTTGGGGACCCGTCAATGTGTTAGACTTCAGCACGATTCAGTTTGATGATGATGACCTATGATGTGGAGCCAGTGGCTATTTTGGGTCATCAGGTTCAGAAGTTGAGATCAAAAAATATAGTTTCGGTGAAAGTGTAGTGGAGAGGTCAGCCCGTGGAGGAGGCTACCTGGGAGACCGAGCAGGAGATGCGAAGTAGATATCCTCACCTATTTGAGACTTCAGGTATGTTTCTTAACCCACTTGAGGACGAGCATTTGTTTAAGTTAGGGAGGATGTGACGACCCGACCCGTTGTCTCATGTGTTATCACCCCGTTTTCCCCATTTATTGCTTCTTCATGTTTCATTATCAGTATTTGGTGAGCTAGAGTCTAATTGGTTTGGTTTTGGTAGAAAATGAGACATTTAGTTTCTTTAAGGGAGGTTTGTATTGGAAAAGTCAACCAGATGTTGACTATTGAGTTACGGGGCTCGGATGTGATTTTCGGTGATTTGGTTAGCTTCGGGGAATGATTGTGACTTAGGAGTGCGATCAAAATTGATTTTGGAGGTCCGTTGTAGAATTAGGCTTGAATTAGCGAAGTTAGTATTTTGGCAAATTATGGTTGGTAGGTGAGATTTTGATCCGGGGGTCGGAATGGGATTCTGAGAGTTTCAGTAGCTTTGTTAGGTGATTTTGGATGTGTGTGAAAAATTTGAGATCATTCGGAGGTTGTTTGGTCGGGTTTTTGATCAAATGCATATTTCAGAAGTTTTGAAGAAACTTAGGCTTGTATCCAATTTGATTTAATGGTTTTAGCGTTGTTTCATATGTTTTGATGATTGGAGCAAGTTTGAATAATGTTTTAGGATGGGTTGGTTCTTTTGGTTGATATCCAGGGGGCCTCAGGGTGATTTCGGAGGGTTAATAGGACCATTTTTTGACTTAAGATTGCAGGTTTCAGTTGTTGGTGTTGCAGAAAAATATTGTGCATCGCGTTCATGTGGCTGAGTCGCAAACGCGTAGAGGAAATTTAAGGGATAGGAATTTTGGCCTACGCATTCGCATCAGGGGGCCTCGCAATGGCGAAGCTGGTGAACCATCGCGTTCGCGTAAAGGAGGCACGCGATTGCTTAAGTGAAGGACCCAAGCCTTCACGTTCGCGTGGATGATACCGCCTTCGTGAAGGTGATTTTTGGCAAAATTATAATTCGGTCATCGCGAATGTGGGAGGACCCTCGCGTTCGCGTAGAGTAAAATACCTTGGTAGAAGGGTTTTATTTGAATATTTCATCCGTGAGTCTATCCATTTTTACTCCATTGGTGAGCACCTTGAGAGCTTTTTGAGAGAAATTGAAGAGCGTTTCGACGGAAATTGATTGGAGGTGAGTCCTATAGCCTAGAAACATTATTTTATTGAAGAATTAACCTTTAATTCTTGGAAATTTGGGTAAAAATTGGAAGAACTAGGGCTTGACTTTTGAAATTAAAATTTGGGATTTGAGGGGCCATTTGAACTCGATTTTGGTAAATTTGATATGTATGGACTCATGGCGGGACAATGGATCCGGTGATGTGAATTTTGTAATTTTTCAAGAAATGGGCACAAAGCTCGGATTTTGCCAACTTTGTGATTTTTGATGTTTTTCGAGTCTTTTTGATTGGGTTAAGTTTCCGTAGCCCATTGTAATGTATTCCTTGTGGTTTTGATCAGATTCGACACGTGAGGAGGTCGATTCGAGAGGAAAAGGCATAGCAAGCTAGATTTTAGGACGACTTGAGGTGAGTAATAGATATAAAAGATGACCTGAGGTTTTAAAACCCCGGAATATCGCATCATAACGCTATATTGAGGCGAGATACGTGCTCCATGACGAGTGCAGGGTTATTTGTAATTGGGGATTGTGATTTAGTTCATCCAGAGTGGTATTCATACTATGATTTCGACTAAGACTTTTTGATAATCATCCTACTTGGATTTCATTGATACATTTGGGCTTTGTGCCGATTATTTGGATCATTCAGGGATTACTATCAATGTTTTTCATATTATTTGACATATTAATGGATTTCAGTCCTAAGTACAAATACTATTTTGAAATACTCAGTTATTTTCTACTTTGAAAACAAAATACAATTTTATTGACATCCTGAGTTGAGAATTGTTATGTGACATTGCCCGTGTGGTTTCTGTGAATTTCTACACTGAACATGGATAGGGTTGTGCACCGCAGCTGTATTATATGGATATTGGTACCACGAGATGGCTGGCTTATTTGCGCTTGGGCTGTAGGAGCCCCTCCGGAGTCTGTACACACCAGTGAGCATCGTCGACGTTAAACAGACCGGGCGGCACGTCACCGCGGGTACTGGAATGTACTGTTGTATGTGTGGCATTGCATTCATGCATAATTACTTATCTATTACATGTCATGGTTCTTCTGTAATGTTATTGCATTGACTTGTTGTATCACTGTTAAATGTCTGGGCTACCAGTTATAGTATACCTTGCATTATTTTCGTGATTTCTTATCTTCATCCATTAGTTATGTTTATTTCTCACTAGGTTAGAGTACTCACATTACTCCCTGCACATTGCGTGCAGATCTAGGTGCATCATAGGTTGATTGAGGGCTATCTAGAAGGACAGTAATATTAGAGAGTATTGAGGTACCTGCATGGCGTTCGCAGCCTTGATCACTCCTTCCCATCTCTACTCTTTATTTCTGCACTTTCTTAGATAGACTTGTATTATGAGATATTCCGAATTAGAGGCTCATCTTCGTGACACCGGGTCCTAGTTGGGTATTATTTGAAGTATTTTGTTAAACTTTCAGTTATTTCACTGTTATTTCAAGGATTTTGATAAAATCGTTTAGAATCTATTGTCTGTGCTTGCAACTAATGACCTGTTTATGTCGGAAATATTGTTGAAAGGTCGGGCTTACTTAGCAGTATGTTGGGCGCCATCACAACCGGGGGTTGGGTCGTGACAACACTCTTCAATCTTGAACCTAATGGACTGTTCCAAATATGGAATCAAGACAAGATAAATCAAGTCCACATCCAAGTTGAAGTAATTCTCATTGAATATGTCCACTTCACATATGTGCTCGCTAATAAATTTACCCACTTTCCACAAACCTAATTTCTTCTTGCTGGCACGCAACATCTAGTGACAACCCATAAAGTCTCTACGGTATACAACCTTGTATACCTCTGTAGTTGACTCACTTACCGTCATCTCACGACACTTTCTTATATTGTAGATTTTTACAATCCTAATTTGGCGAGCTTTATCGGGAAAATACATGCCCTTTGTCAGAACAGCTGGTCTAGACTCATCCCACATTGCTGACCGAATTTCGTCATCATCCTTTGTAAGGGCATCCATGTTTGTCATACTTGGAAAATTATCAAGGTAGGGAATATTGCGCTTATGAAATGGCACGTTGGACTCGTACACTCCTTGTCTAGTGGGAGGTGGAGGAACATTCTCCCTCGTCAGCTTAGGTTCAACATTCACTTCTTCTTCATCATCACACTCATCATGGAAGGGTGTGTCATCCCAGACTCATCCGTATTATTGTCATAATCACTATCATCTTCCTGACTCTGCGCATCAGCCAAATCACGTGTCTAACTGTACTATTTGCACTCTGTGAAGCATGCTAGATTAGAAATCAGTATTACTTGTAATAGTTTGGCATTTATTCTGTGATTATGAGCTATTGTTGTGGTGTGTTTTAAATTGGGACTACGGGACGACTTTCCGGGAGATCCCTCTGTACCTGACATACTCTGAATTAAAGGTGCGAGATACCAAGAGATCTCTGGCATGTGGTTCTATATATATATATATATATATATATATATATATATATATATATATATATATATATATATTGGGATACCAAGAGATTCCCGGCTCACTTATTGAGGATACCAAGAGATCCTCGGGATACCAAGAGATTCCTGGAGCATATAATGAGGATACCGAGAGATCCTTGAGATACTAAGAGATCCCCGGCTATTATTCCTGGTTGAGAGTAGTATATTCTTTGTATTGTTACCATTACTATCTATTGCTATTTTTCTGTATTTATCTAGTATTGATTCTTGATGTATAGTTTATTCAGACCGTTTTCGTTATCTTATTATTTATTATGTTTACCTCAGTAGGGCCCTGGCCTTTCCTTATCACTACCCAGCCGAGGTTAGGCTTGGCACTTACTGAGTACCGCAGTGATGTACTCATGCCCTTCCTATGCATGTTTTTTCATGTGCAGATCATCCAGGTACCTCCACTCAGGCGCACTATCCTTGAGGCGAGGAGACATACGAAGACTTCGAGGTATATCTGTAGCGTCCGCAGACAGAAGAGCCTTCTTCCTTATTCTAATTGTAGAGTTGTTATCCTATCATACTTTTGATGTAGTTATTATGGAAATTAGAATACTTATTGGAATTCTATTAGCCTATGTTTTCCCGTGAGTTTCCGATTTTGGGATTTGGTTGTATACTTCCGCATATCCTTACAGTTGTACAGGCCAGGCGGCCTTATATTCAGTTGTTATTTTTCATATGTTCTGGTACAACTAGTTTTTCCGCAAATATTATATTATTTTACAATACTTGTCTTACCTGGTCGTGGGGACTATGTGCCATCGCGACATGTTCACGATCGGTGAACTAGGGTTATAACACCTAAGTGAGTGATATGATATTGTGCTTGAGGGTCTATTTAATAGTAATTGTGAGGTATGCTCGCGGGGATGTATATGAGTGACAATGATATTTGCTCGAGGGGTTGTACACAATTGATATTTTCCCCAGGGGCAGCATATAAATGAGTTTTACTCGAGGGGATGTTTATGTTTTCACTATTTTTACTTATTGTTTTCATCACTTGTTTGCAACTGCTTAAAGATATTTTAAACGATTTTACACATGATTTAAATGAGCTGAGTTGATTCAAAACCCTGATTCTAAAAGGTTGCTGTATTCTTCTAGGATTTCATAATATAGACTGTATATGTTTTATTTCTTGTCACTACTGCTTAGTCTTTATTTATCTTTATTACTTACTGAGTTAGCATACTAACATTACTCCTTGCACCTTGCGTGCAGATCCAGGAGTTACTGAACATGCTAGTGAGTGTTGATTTCATCCATTACAAATCTATTGGGGTTAGCAAGGTAGCTGCACGGTGATCATAGCCCTGATCGTCTCCCTCCCATCTTCCTATAAATTGTTATTAGTTTTTTTGTAAAGACAATGTAAGTCGTTGTGTTATCCGACAATCCTTGGTATATGCTCATGACTAGTGACACCTCGATGCCAGACTTTCTTTCCGCATTTTTGTTTTTGATTTACACACCTTATGAATGTTTTATATTGAATAGCTTGAGAAATTATCTTAAAAATAAAGATATTGTTTGTTTTGGTTATGTGTCGGCTTGCCTAGTACCACAATAGCTGCCATCACTATTGGGTTAGTTTTGGGCCGTGACAAGTTGGCGTCAAAGACTAGGTTACATGGGTCATACGTGTCATAAGCAGGTTTAGTAGATTCTTGTCGATTGATACGGAGACGTCTGTACTTATCTTCGAGAGGTTGAAAAACCTTTAGGAAATTCCACGTTTTTGAATTCTTATTGTGCGACATTGATTCAGCTTGAAGTGTGACTCCTTGAATTGCTTCCACGTATTCATGTGTTGACACAAATGCTCGGTATCAGATGTACATCAACGACTTGTGATTCCATAGATGAGGAGAAAAATGTGATTTTAGTATACTGATGATGGGCCAGTCTGGAGGAATCGAGGCTGGGTTTCGACTGTAGCTTGAGCACTGAGGTATTGACTATATAAGCACATACTTTTAGATTTATTGTTCGGTAGTGTCCCTATTAGTGGAGTTTGTGGATGGATAGCTACGTGATGAGTATGATTGTATTGCGAGATATGTTCAGATTGTTCAACTGTGGCGAAAAGAGTTTCCTAGGGATATGGGAAGGATTATTAGGTGCTTGACTTATGTCTTGAGTTGGCATATGGCCTCAAGTTATGGGTGTGTTGAAGGATCTTTTAATATTGTTTAGCTGGGGAATGAAGTGTATTTCATGTTGTGATATGAGTTCAGACTCCAGAAGATTAAGTGATTACATGATGTTTATGACAGACGAATGGTATAAAGATATGTTAGTTTGAGGCAAAGCATGTGGGTTATCTCCTACGAGGTCTTCTTAGGGTGTGTGATCCCTATGATGTTTTGTAGGGAGTCCTCCTTTACCAGTAAATTATATATGCTGCAGTTTGAGTTTGGAAAGTGTATGAGAGTTTCTTGACTGTTACGAGGGTGAATGCGCGATTTGTAGATGATTTGAAGTACTAGATGGTTTGTGTTGCACGAGCTTATAAATGATTTAGTTTAATATCACTATGGTATTATGCAGTAGTAGAGTATGGGCATTGTGAGTTCATGTTTCTTTTGAATTATAGCTTTGAGCCAAGTAGGGGGTTTTCTATTAGTAAGTTGATTGTGCAGCTAAGTGTCGTATTAGTTTTAGTTTGAGGTATACTGGTGAATCATTTGTGGCTTACATGGGTTGAGATCGATGATGAGTCGAGTAAAAGAAATTTTGGATAAGGGTTGTGTTATTCTTTATGGGTGTATGAGAATCACGAAATGATTTGAGTGTTATTGTTGAAGGATGTAATGTGCATGGAGCAGGAATTTATTTTGTTGCATTAAGGTGGTTTACTTCCTAGGATGTTGGAGTGCTAGTGGAGCACAGGTCGTTTGATCCTTTGATTAGTTTAATTAATATTTGATCAGAATGGATGACTCCCGAGCATTGTTCTAATAGATAAATGATTCAAATGTAGCAATTGGGGATCTTCAGGATGTGTGTTTGGCTAAAAACCGAGGTTTTCATTGGAGGGTATCTAGACTGTGGCATTTCTATATTGGTATGGATTCTACATATCAGTATCAGAAAGGTGAAGGTTATGGCTTTAGGTTCGCATAAAGTCCTTTTAGGGTAAGTATTTTGAATGTGGTACTTTTTGGGATATTTACGAGAGCATTCAGTGGCTTATGATCCTTAGGTCAGTGAGGTTTTATGCTTGGGTCTCATGCGGTGAGTATGTGTTGAGGATTGTGGCGTTATGTCATGGAGAAGTATCAATTTGTGTCGCGCTCCCTTTTTCCTGCGAAATCGGGTTTATGACATTTAAGAGGGCAACTCGTTCCCTTTTGGGACTTGGGTTTGAATTGAAGAGTCACCACCTAATGATTAAGTGGATTAGGACACTAAGAATAATTTTGATTTAAAAAACTACGGATTGGGTAAGGGCTGGATGTTTTCCCAATGAGAAGGTGTTACGCACCCCTGGAGATCCACTAGAGTGGTTCCCGATCATACTATAATTGTGACTTTAATTCCAAACAACAAGTAGGCAAGTGAGATTTTCAAATATGAGGGGGTTTTCAAATAATTGTTGCAAGTAATTGAAGTTAAACGAAATTAAAGAAAAAAAGCTAAAGAAAAGCAGTTTTGAAATTCTGAATAAAATAAACTATTAAAGGTAAGAGGGTCCTAGGTTTATAAATAATATGGATCACCGCACACAACACCCGATAACCATTTATACACGTGATGTTGTCGCGTGATCATCATATACATATCTACCCTTTCCTACCCCGTTAAGGTATTAAACGCGAAATAATCACATTACTTATTGCATGCTACTACCCGTCCTAATCCTATCAATCCCGGAGGTATTTGGATTGCTAATCCTATAGGTAAGGGGTATGAGGCTTTGTAGATTCAAAGGATTCTAAGGTGACAATCAAAACACATAGGTAACAAATATGGGAAGAAGCACATAACACATAGAAAGGCTCAAACAAAACTCCTTAAAAACCAAAGAGAAGCATATAGTTTATCGTGTCTTACACGTACTGATTAGGGTCTGATTAAACTTAAAAGTTGTGGCATACTGATCTATTACATATTTCAAATAAGAAATCTGAAGCTGGCCCGCTTGTTGGTTGTAGGCAAAATTCTGATTCAGTTTACAAGTTTACCTTTTGGCTTGCCTAGTGTTAAACATAACTTATAGTCATGATATCTTTAAGTTCTAGAAAAGAAGTATGGTGATTTATGAAAAAAAGTTGTAGTTAAGCAAGAAAGGCAAGGTTTGGTAAAAGAGCGTAAATTCTGCAAATGTTAAGCATTGTTGCTACTGATTTTAGACCTATAAGCGAATGAACAATTCAGGTTTGGTTTATAGTTCCTATTGGCATGCTTTCTAGTCATTATTGACTTTAAACACTTTTACAGGCATATTAAGTGTGCATAAATCCTATGGTCATGATATCTGAATACAGTTAGTTTTTGTTTAATCATATTAACAAGTTTTCCTAGTGGCCGGTGCATATGTAGGATCTAGTTTTCTGGTTAAGTTATAGATATGGTATCTAGATATGATGATGTAGAAAACTATAGACATGCTATCTATATATGATAATGCGGAATTCCTTATAGACATAGTATCTACATGTGAGTTGCAGAATTCTTTATAGGCATGGTATCTATATGGATGCATAAACCTATAGACATGGTATCTATATGGTGGAGAAATGCAGAAACCTTATGTACATGGTATTTACATGGATGCAAAAATGCAGAAAGTCCTATGAGCAGGATATCTATGTGGATGGAGATGTGCAAAGCTGTAAGCAGGATACATGAATACAAGAGTGTAGCAATTCTCTATGAGCATGATGTCTACCCCTTGCATGCATGGTTACCCTTCCCTTTTCACTAACTACCCCAGAAGTTTATTACAAAATTATTATAGTCCAAAAATAAAATAAAGAAACTACATCAAAAAAATTAAAATTACAACCAAGAAGAGCCTGATTCAGACTTCCTGTGTGAAGCATGAAGTACACCAAGTCCAAAGATCAAGATCCAAAGCCTTTCTCTCATTTGGGATGTGTCAGAGTTCCCTAAGAGCCTTAAATGGACTCCGGGCAATGCTCACACCCGAATATGTTGCAACATTGAATCCTAGTGTAGTGTGGAAGGGCATCCCTCAAGTGTCCAAGTTCAGAGGGACTCAAGGTCCCAAGGCAAGGCTCACATGAGGGGAGCAGAACTTAGAAGCTAAGAGTGAGTGTAAGTGCACAGAGGGAATTTGGAAAATGGGAAAAGGGAATTGGCAAAGACACGTTAGTGGGCATACCTAGCAATAGAAAAATGCTGGCACACCTGTCACGACCCAAATCCAGTCGTGATGGCGCCCAACAATCAAGCTAGGCCAGCCAAACACACAATTTAATTATAACACAATACCAGTCCCAAATGGACAACCCAAGAAGAATATATGAGTTTAAGAACTCCAATAATAATAATACGGAACAAAAGTACTGACACTCCCAAAGATCCGGAGTCACAAGTCTAGAGCCTCTAACAAAACCCAACAGGAAATAGAGAGTACGATATAGAAGTACTCAAGTCCGAATACAAAATATACAATAACAACTGGAATGAGAGGAGAAGCTAGGCTCTGCGAACGTAGGCAGCTACCTCAGCAACTCGATGTGACAATGTAAACGCTGGAGATGTCCGTCTACTGCTCCTGTGTACCTGAGTCCGCACACAAAAGGTGCAGGGAGTAGGGGTGAGTACTAAGTACTCAGTGAGTAACAAATATATATATGTAGCTGACAGTAAGAAATCCACAAAATACCACAATATGAAGCTACACTACAGTCCGAATCTCCTACGAACTAGCAACAACAATACAATACGGCTACCACAGAGTAATTCAACAAATACGGATGCAATGCAATGCACATAACTGCTACGGCGTGTAGCCCGATCCCATTTAACGTCGACGGCGCTCACTGGGGGTGTGTACAGACTCCGGAGGGGCTCCTACAGCCCAAGCGCAATACTGCTGCGGCGTGCAGCCCGACCCTCATATCAACTACTGCGGCGTGCGGCCCGATCCCACACTCAGTCCACAATAAGCAATTAAGTCACAAAACAATTCATTTTTCCTTATTTCCAGTTCTCAATTCATAATTTATGAAAAATACTTTAACTTTATTAATTTTGCAAAAGCCGGTGACTTAGCATTTCAAAAGTGAATTTCAATTTCCAGGACTGAGATCAGTGATTTAAGCAATTTTAGCTATCACATAAATATTGTCCTCTAAGGACGCTACAGATCGGCACAAGGCCCCAAACAAGGCTTACAGCCCACAAATATATCAAATACAGTGTATTTCCAACACTAATAACATATTATTCATTCCGGGATGGACCAAGTCTCAATCCCCAATCACAATCAATCCCGCACCTACCACGGTGTGCGAGCCACGCCCTACTAGCGTCACAATGTGCTAAGCCGGGGTTTCGAACCCTCAAGCTACAATATACACAAACTACTCACCTCTAGCCGGTCGTAGACTCGTCCGCGATGCCTTTTCCTTTGAATTTCGTTGCCTCGTGTGTAGAATCTAGTCAAATAACAATAATTATATCAATTACGGGTCAAAGAATCATAACCCACTTCAATCTATATGAAATTCGCAAAATTACACTAAGTTGGTAAAACCCGACCCCGGGCCCCACTGCTCGGAAAATTTCGAAATTAGCACCAACGCGACCCTCATCTCGCCACGAGTCCGTGCATATAAAATTTATCGAAATCGGAGTTCAAATGGCCTCCCAAATCCAAAAATCCCGTTTTCAATACTTAGGCCATATTTCTTCAAGATTTCAACCCAATTTCATGAAGATTGATGTTAATACTACCATAAAATGATGTTTTTGAGTTAAGAATCTTACCTCCGATGAATACCCGATGACTTCTCAGTGATTTCCTCGAGTTTTCTTCTCTCTAGGGCTCAAAATTGAGTTTTGGGTTAATGAACCCGTAACTCTCTGTTCTGTGATTAAATTCACTGCCAGAGACTTTTGTTCTATGCGATCGCAGGCCCCCTATTGCGATCACATAGAGTAATTTTCCTCAGGCCTCCAATTTGTTCTATGCGATCGCAGGCCTATCCATGCGATCGCATAGCTTTGCATTCCTACCCTCCGCGATCGCGATCGAGCCTCCGCGATCGCACTGCACAAAATCCGGACACTATGCAATCGCAATGCCCTCCACGCGATTACATAGAGAAAACTTCACGCCCCCTTCCACTCTTCTATGCGATCGCAATCATCTCTATGCGATCGCATAGAGCAACTGCTGACTGAAATTTCTGCAGAATTTTTCCAAGTTCTAAATGCCCGGTTGATGGTCCGAATCCATCCCGAGGCCCCCGGGATCCCAACGAAAACCACCAACATACTCCAAAACATGATACGGACTTGTTCCGATCATAAAAACACCATACTAAACATCAAAATCTCCATTTATTCACGAATTCAAGCCTAAGTTTCTTCAAAACTTTCAAAACTAACATTCAATCCAAAACCCGATCAAACGATGTCCGAATGACCTGAAAATTTGCGGACACATCCAAAATCACATAACGAAGCTACAGAAATTGTCGGAATTCCATTCCGACCCCCGGATCAAAATATCACCTACCATCCGGTTTTCACCAAAATTCAACATTCGCCAATTCAAGCTTAAAACTACACCGGACCTCCGAATTCAATTCCGATTGTTCTCCTAAGTCATAATTGATCCCCTGGAACTAGTCGAATCATCGAATCCGGTTCCGAGCACTCTAACTCAATAGTCAACTCTTGGTTGACTTTTCATATTCAAGCTTTCTTCAAACATGCTATTTGTTTCATTTTCAATCCAAATCACTCCTAACTCACCCGATATACTCTAATACTTTTCTAAAAGCATAATATATGTAAATGCAAGGTAACAAGGTGGTAATTCTCGTAACGACGGGCCGGGTCGTTACATTCTCCCCAACTTAAACAAACGCTCGTCCGCGAGCGGGTTAAGAAACATACCCGGAGCATCAAACAAGTGTGGATATCTGCTCCGCATTTCCTGCTCGGTCTCCCAAGTTGCTTCCTCCACGGGACGACCTCTCCACCGCACTTTCACTGAAGCTATATCCTTAGATCTCAGCTTACGAACCTGTCGACCCAAAATGGCTACTGGTTCCACATCATAAGTCAAATCCTCATCTAGCTGTATCGTGCTGAAGTCCAACACATGAGACGGGTCTCCGACATACTTCCGGAGCATAGATACATGGAACACCGGGTGAACTCCCGACAAACTAGGTGGCAAAGCAAGCATATAAGCCACCTCCCCAACTTTCCTAAGCACCTCAAAAGGTCCAATGAACCTTGGGCTCAACTTTCCTTTCTTTCCAAACCTCATAACACCCTTCATAGGCGAAACTTTCAGCAACACCTTCTCACCTACTTAATAAGACACATCTCGGACCTTCCGGTCTGCATAACTCTTCTGACGCGACTGAGCTGTGCGAAGTCTCTCCTGAATCACCTTCACCTTATCTAAGGCATCCTGGACTAACTCTGTCCCTAACAACCTAGCCTCGCCGGGCTCGAACCAACCAACTGGAGACCTACACCGCCTCCCATATAAAGCTTCATACGGTGCCATCTGAATGCCGGACTGATAGCTATTATTGTAAGCAAACTCCGCCAAAGGCAAATAATCAGCCCATGAACCACCAAAATCAATGACACAAGCACGCAACATGTCCTCCAATATCCGAATAGTACGCTCAGACTGCCCATCCGTCTGTGGATGAAATGCTGTGCTCAGCTCTACCTGTGAACCCAACTCTCGCTGAAATGTCCTCCAGAACTGAGAAGTGAACTGGGTACCTCTGTCCGATATAATAGAAATAGGAACTCCATGCAATCTCACTATCTCACGGATGAATATCTCTGCCAACCGCTTTGAGGAATAAGTAGTACACACTGGGATGAAGTGAGCTGACTTGGTCAACCTATCCACCACCACCCAACTGAATCAAACTTCCTCGCTGTCCGAGGGAGTCCACTAACAAAGTCCATAGTTATTCTTTCCCACTTCCACTCCGGAATATCAATACGCTGGAATATACTACCAGGTCTCTGATGCTCATACTTGACCTGCTGACAGTTTAGACACCGAGCCACAGGGCTCACAATATCTTTCTTCATCTTTCTCCACCAGTAATGTTGCTTCAAATCCCGATACATCTTCGCGGCTCCTGGATGAATAGAATACCGCGAGCTGTGGGCCTCTTCCAATATCAACTCACGAAGGCCATCAACATTTGGCACACATATCCGGCCCTGCATCCGCAATACACCCTCACTATCAATAGTGACATCTCTAGCATCGTCATGCTGAACTCTATCCTTAAGGACAAGTAAGTGTGGATCATCATACTGGCGCTCTCGAATACGATCATATAAAGAAGAACGAGCTACTACACAAGCCATCACCCGACCGGGCTCAGAAATATCCAGCCTTACCATCTGATTAGCTAACGCCTGAACATCAACTGCTAGGGGTCTCTCCCCAACTGGAATATACGCCAAACTGCCCATACTAATGGCCTTCCGGCTCAATGCATCAGCCACTACATTGGCTTTCCCGGGATGATACAAGATAGTAATATCATAGTCTTTAAGCAATTCAATCCATCTCCGCTGCCTCAAATTTAGATCTTTTTGCTTAAACAAATGCTGAAGGCTGCGGTGGTCTGTATATATATCACAAGATACCCCATATAGATAATGCCTCCAAATCTTCAAGGCATGAACAATAGCAGCTAACTCCAAATCATGAACAGGGTAGTTCTTCTCGTGGGGCTTTAGCTGACGAGAAGCATATGCAATAACTCTACCCTCCTGCATCAACACACAACCGAGTCCAACTCTGGAAGCATCACAATACACCGTATATGACCCCGAGGCCGATGGTAACACAAGTACTGGAGCCGTGGTCAAAGCCTCCTTGAGCTTCTGAAAGCTCTCCTCACATTCATCAGACCACACAAATGGAGCATTCTTCTGTGTCAACTTAGTCAACGGTGAAGCAATAGATGAGAAATCCTGAACAAACCGACGATAATAGCCTGCCAAGCCGAGAAAACTCCGAATCTCTGTAGCTGAGGAAGGTCTGGGCCAATTCTGCACTGCCTCAACCTTCTGAGGATCAACCCTAATACCATCACTGGACACTATATGTCCCAGAAAACCCACAGTATCAAGCCAGAACTCACACTTAGAGAATTTTGCATAAAGCTTCTCTTCTCTCAACCTCTGCAATACCACTCTCAAATGCTGTGCATGCTCCTCCTGGCTGCGTGAATATACCAGGATATCATCAATAAACACAATCACAAAAGAATCAAGGTACGGCCGAAATACACTATTCATCAAGTGCATGAATGCTGCTGGGGCATTAGTCAACCCGAAAGACATCACCAGGAACTCGTAGTGCCCATATCGCGTCCTAAACGCTGTCTTCATAATGTCTGAGTCCCTGATCTTCAACTGATGATAGCCCGATCGAAGATCAATCTTAGAGAATACACTAGCTCCCCGGAGCTGATCAAACAAGTCCTCAATACGAGACAATAGGTACTTATTCTTCACTATTACTTTGTCCAACTGCCTGTAATCAATGCACATTCTCATTGTGCCATCTTTCTTCTTCACGAACAACACCGGTGCACCCCAAGGTGACACACTTGGACGAATGAAACCCTTATCTAAGAGTTCCTGAAGCTGTTCTTTCAATTCTTTTAACTCTGCTGGTGCCATGCGATAGGGAGGAATAGAAATGGGTTGAGTGCCCGGCACCAAGTCAATACCAAAGTCAATATCTCTATCAGGCGGCATGCCTGGCAGGTCTGCTGGAAATACATCCGGAAACTCCCTCACAATGGGGACCGAATCAAGACTGGGTGTCTCAGCCTCAACATTTCTAATGAAGGCCAAATAAGACAAACAACCCTTACCAATCATTCGTTGAGCTTTTATATAAGAAATTACCCTGTCGGACACATAATCAGTCAAGCCACGCCACTCGATCCGCGGATTACCTGGAATAGCTAACGTGATTGTCTTGGCATGACAGTCCAGAATTGCATGATAAGGAGATAGCCAATCCATGCCTAGGATAACATCGAAATCTACCATACCCAGTAGTAATAAATCAACTCGGGTCTCCAGACCCCCAATAGTAACAATACAGGATCGATATACCTGATCCACAACAACAGTATCCCCCACCGGGGTGGACACATGTACGGGCAAAGCAAGAATACCACGGGTCATACCCAAATGATGTGCAAAGTAAGTAGAGACATAAGAATAGGTGGATCCGGGATCAAATAAGACAGAAGCATCCCTGTGGCAGACTGAGATAATACCTGAAATGACCGCATCTGAGGCACTAGCATCCTTCCTGTCCGGAAGAGCATAGAAACGAGCCTGACCTCCACCGGTACGATCCTCGCCCCTAGGGCGATCTCTAGATACCTGGGCACCAGTCCTAGCCAACTGTGCTGGCGCTGAAGAAACAGGAGTAGAAGACGAGGGCTGATCCCTCTGCTGAGACCGCTTACGGAGCCACTGAGGACACTCTCTCCTGATATGGCCCAAATCACCGCACTCAAAACAACGGCTCGAAGATGGAAGAAGGGGCTGCTGAGGACCCCTCGCTACAGATGAACCCTATGCTGAGGAAGCATGAGCAGAGCTCTGAGCTGGAAGAGCACTCAGTGCAGGCTGACTCTGCTGACGGCTCTGCTGACCCTGATAACCCTGCTGGCCTTGACGACCACGATCAGATGAAACCCCACTGGACTCTGTACGTCCAGACTGATGAGACCTGAAAGAGCGACCTCTGCTATGCTGAAATTGTCCCCTAGACGGAGCACCACTGTAACTGCCGGTACCACGAGGCCTCTTAGCCTCTCTCTCTTCTTGCTCTCTGCGGCGATCTGTCTCAATGTAACGGGCAGCATCATCAACCACCTCCTCAAAGGTAACTGTCGAAACTCTCTCCCTGGTCATCAATATGCGGATGGGGTAAATAAGACCATCAATAAATCTCCGGATCCTCTCCCTGTCTGTAGGAACCATCCACATGGCATGACGGGCCAACCGTGTGAATCTCATCTCGTACTGATTAACCGTCATATCTCCCTGCTTCAACCACTCGAACTGACGTCGCAGCTCCTCTCTCCGAGACCGAGGCACGTACTTCTCCAAAAATACCGTGGAGAACTCCTGCCAAGTGAGGGGCACTGCCCCGGCGGGCCTACGCCTCTCAAAATCCTCCCACCACCGGAAAGCTGCACCTGTGAACTGGGAAAGTAGTGAATGAAACACCGCCGGACTCTAGAATACCCGCGGTGCGAAGCATACGCCGACATCTGTCAAGAAAACCCCGGGCATCCTCGCCCTCGGCTCCACCGAATGTCGGAGGCCGTAGCCTCTCAAATCTCTCTAGACAACGCCGCTCATCGTCGGGCATAACCGGAACCGTATGAGCAAGAGCCGGTGCAACGGGTGCAGCCGGCTGAACTATCTCGGGTGTGTGAGCCACGGGGTCCGATTCCCTCCCCCGCTCGTGAAGAAGATACGCGCGAGTAGCCGCAACTACCCGTGCCAAGCTCGTGCACACCGATAAGATCCGAGCCAAGGTCTCCCGAAGACCCGGTATCACTGATAGGCACTCTGCCGGTGCCTGAACCCGAGCTGCCGGAGCGTCCGCCGCCGGAATCCGGTCCTGAGTCCGGGCCACTGGTGGGTCGGCAGGTGCTGGTCTGGCATCGTCTGCCCTACCTCTACCACGACCACGACCTCCGGGTGCCGATGGTGGTCGTCCGCCACGTCCGTTAGCTCGTGTTCTCGCCATCTGCGAGAGAATAGAATATGGAAAGATTTAATTTCATGATAACACAAATCGCACGATATGAATTCAAGAAAATGAGGTTTTTCCTAAAGTTTCTGTAGCCCTTCGAAGATAGATACGGACGTCTACGTACCGATCTGCGAAAGCCTACTAAACCGGCTCATGACTCGCGAGTCCTAATAACCTAGTGCTCTGATACCAACTTGTCACGACCCAAATCCGGTCGTGATGGCGCCCAACAATCAAGCTAGGCCAGCCAGACCAACAATTTAATTATAACACAATACCAGTTCCCAAATGGACAACCCAAGAAGAATATATGAGTTTAAGAACTCCAATAATAATAATACTGAACAAAAGTACTGACACTCCCAAAGATCCGGAGTCACAAGTCTAGAGCCTCTAACAAAACCCAACAGGAAATAGAGAGTACGATATAGAAGTACTCAAGTCCGAATACAAAATATACAATAACAACTGGAATGAGAGGAGAAGCTAGGCTCTGCGAACGTAGGCAGCTACCTCAGCAACTCGATGTGACAATGTAAACGCTGGAGATGTCCGTCTACTGCTCCTGTGTACCTGAGTCTGCACACAAAAGGTGCAGGGAGTAGGGGTGAGTACTAAGTACTCAGTGAGTAACAAATATATACATGTAACTGACAGTAAGAAATCCACAAAATACCACAATATGAAGCTACACTACAGTCCGAATCTCCTACGAGCTAGCAACAACAATACAATACGGCTACCACAGAGTAATTCAACAAATACGGATGCAATGCAATGCACATAACTGCTACGATGTGTAGCCCGATCCCATTTAACGTCGACGGCGCTCACTGGGGGTGTGTACAGACTCCGGAGGGGCTCCTACAGCCCAAGCGCAATACTGCTGCGGCGTGCAGCCCGACCCTCATATCAACTACTGCGGCGTGCATCCCGATCCCACACTCAGTCCACAATAAGCAATTAAGTCACAAAACAATTCATTTTTCCTTATTTCCAGTTCTCAATTCATAATTTATGAAAAATACTTTAACTTTATTAATTTTGCAAAAGCCGGTGACTTAGCATTTCAAAAGTGTGATTTCAATTTCCAGGACTGAGATCGGTGATTTAAGCAATTTTAGCTATCACATAAATATTGTCCTCTAAGGACGCTACAGATCGGCACAAGGCCCCAAACAAGGCTTACAACCCACAAATATAGCAAATACAGTGTATTTCCGACACTAACATCATATTATTCATTCCCGGGATGGACCAAGTCTCAATCCCCAATCACAATCAATCCCGCACCTGCCACGGTGTGCGAGCCACGCCCTATTAGCGTCACAATGTGCTAAGCCGGGGTTTCGAACCCTCAGAGCTACAATATACACAAACTACTCACCTCTAGCCGGTCGTAGACTCGTCCGCGATGCATTTTCTTTTGAATTTCGTTGCCTCGTGTGTAGAATCTAGTCAAATAACAATAATTATATCAATTACGGGTCAAAGAATCATAACCCACTTCAATCTATATGAAATTCGCAAAATTACACTAAGTTGGTAAAACCCGACCCCGGGCCCCACTGCTCGGAAAATTTCGAAATTAGCACCAACGCGACCCTCATCTCGCCACGAGTCCGTGCATATAAAATTTATCGAAATCGGAGTTCAAATGGCCTCCCAAATCCAAAAATCCCGTTTTCAATACTTAGGCCATATTTCTTCAAGATTTCAACCCAATTTCATGAAGATTGGTGTTAATACTACCATAAAATGATGTTTTTGAGTTAAGAATCTTACCTCCGACGAATACCCGATGACTTCTCAGTGATTTCCTCGAGTTTTCTTCTCTCTAGGGCTCAAAATTGAGTTTTGGGTTAATGAACCCGTAACTCTCTGTTCTGTGATTAAATTCACTGCCAGAGACTTTTGTTCTATGCGATCGCAGGCCCCTATTGCGATCGCATAGAGTAATTTTCCTCAGGCCTCCAATTTGTTCTATGCGATCGCAGGCCTATCCATGCGATCGCATAGCTTTGCATTCCTACCCTCCGCGATCGCGATCGAGCCTCCGCGATCGCACTGCACAAAATCCGGACACTATGCGATCGCAATGCCCTCCACGCGATCGCATAGAGAAAACTTCACGCCCCTTCCACTCTTCTATGCGATCGCAATCATCTCTATGCGATCGCATAGAGCAACTGCTGACTGCAATTTCTGCAGAATTTTTCCAAGTTCTAAATGCCCGGTTGATGGTCCGAATCCATCCCGAGGCCCCCGGGATCCCAACGAAAACCACCAACATACTCCAAAACATGATACGGACTTGTTCCGATCATAAAAACACCATACTAAACATCAAAATCTCCATTTATTCACGAATTCAAGCCTAAGTTTCTTCAAAACATTCAAAACTAACATTTAATCCAAAACCCGATCAAACGATGTCCGAATGACCTGAAAATTTGCAGACACATCCAAAATCACATAACGAAGCTACAGAAATTGTCGGAATTCCATTCCGACCCCGGATCAAAATATCACCTACCATCCGGTTTTCGCCAAAATTCAACATTCGCCAATTCAAGCTTAAAACTACACCGGACCTCCGAATTCAATTCCGATTGTTCTCCTAAGTCATAATTGATCCCCCGGAACTAGTCGAATCATCAGAATCCGGTTCCGAGCACTCTAACTCAATAGTCAACTCTTGGTTGACTTTTCATATTCAAGCTTTCTTCAAACATGCTATTTGTTTCATTTTCAATCCAAATCACTCCTAACTCACCCGATATACTCTAATATTTTTTTAAAAGCATAATATATGTAAATGCAAGGTAACGGGGTGGTAATTCTCGTAACGACGGGCCGGGTCGTTACAATACCCCACCAACATGTTAGAACACATTATTTTGGGAGTTATGATCCCTAGAGGGATCAAGTCCAAACATAAACAATTACTTGCATATTGCCATGTTTTGAACTACAACTCAAAACATATAGAGGGAAACATGGGTGCAGGGATTGAACAACATATGAAAGGTAATTAAGAAGTTAGTTGACATTTAACTCCATATAGACAGTAAAGTAGACATGGATGTAAAGCCTGTACGTAAACACATGGGATGATGCTGAGACCAAAACTAGAACATACCAAAGTCAAGAAAACAAGCAAAAGAAAGCAGTATTGTTGTAATTCCAAAGTGCATACAAGAAGCAAGAATACTCTAAGTATGAGTTTTGTGAGATTGTAAGTGTAAAGTCTGAAAATGTTTTTTTGTGTGTGTAAAAGTTTAAAAGGTTTGTTCCCTTTTATAGTGTAGAAAGCAAGCAGAAATAGGTAAGAAAATAGTTTTAAAATCAATTACACAAGGTTTTCCATTTAATTAACGGATTCTGATTTCAAACGGGTAAAACTAATTAAGGAAAAAGATTAATAAAACACTTTTCAAAGATGTTCAAGAGAGGTAAATACATAGAGGTTTATTTAAGAACAAGGTTCTGACAGTAAATAGTTGTACAAATTAAGGAAAGGAAATCAATTGATAGTCAGGAAATCATAAGTCAAAAATTTTGTATAAATGAACCAAGTCATAAAGATGGAAAGATTTTAACTTAAGAAAAATCAGTAACAATCAATTAGACCTATTAAAAGGAATTCTGAATCAATCACATGTTGGAAAAACCTTTTTGAAGAAATATTCATCACATATAAAGGCATACAGACACGTTAAGACATGAAATAATTTGTCATACCATTGTAAGGCTAGTTAAAACTCCAGAGAAGTTAGAATTACATGAAAACAAGGGAGTCCAAACTCGGTTCATAAGCTCAGAGATTAGTCTGAATGAGTCAAGGGTTCTCAAATAGAACCCTAGTTCAATCACCTGACAAAAATTGACAAAATCCCCAAATTCTAGGGGTTTAACCTCGAGTAAAATACAGAGATGAAGAGACAATAGGCTCGGAGATTTCTTTCCAGAATCACATGAGAAGACAAGCAAATACAATACAAAAACTTAAAGCAAACAGAGTATAGGAACTAAACAGGGTGAAGAAACATGTTTAAAAAAAAAAACTTTCAGAAGGGACTTAAACATGGTTTAGTAAAAGAGAAAACAGTAAACACAGTAGAAGATATAGTAGAAGAACTTAACCAATGTTTAGAAGAGAGAAATACTAAAACAACTAAGAATTTAGTAGAAGAAACATATTTAAGGAGTACTTTCTTTACAAGAACTCAAACAAAGTTCAGCATGAGGCAAACAAGAGATTTAACAACTTAGTAAAAATACAGTAGAAGAAAACCACAACACCGAAATAGTATAATAAACGAACATATAGGAAAACATAGTGAAACAAACATGTGAGAGCATGGAAGAGAAACACAGTAAGAAAATGAAATATAGAAAGCACAGAAGAACATGTATGGTTAAAAGGAAAAATATGAGCAAAGTAGAGACAAATACACACAAAGAAAAGGAAAAGAAAAATCGGAGAAACATTTTAAGCATATCATAAAACCCTAAATCAAAAAAGAAATGATTTTAATGGGAAATTGTTTGAGAAACTCAAGTAGCGCATGGATAAACAACAAATCTAAGGAAAATCGGATAAAACTTTGAATAATTAGGGTTTCAGAAGAACCCTAAAATGAGTAAGGCTTAGAAAAGGTCCAATCTGAGTCATAGATGATCAGAATCAGGCTAAGAAGACTAGGATACGCTGGAGCAAGACTTGGGAAGGCCGTAGAAACTAGGATCGGTAGAGATCTAAATGAAACCCATCGAGGACAGACCTCGAACCTTCGAGTACCAAGTCCATAAGAGTATTAGGTAGTGAGTGTATGACCCCCATGGTTAGAGAAACCATGGTTTCCAGTGAGTTTTAGGGTGGGAGAAATTAGTTGTGGCTAGGGTTAAGGAAGGTTCGAGAGCATCTGTGAGAGTAGAGGGGCTTCAAGGCAGCGGGATAAGGGGAAATGATTATAAGGTTGGGTGTTTGTAAATCAAAAAAAGGAAAGAAATGATTGTGGCCATTGATCAAAATGATCAATGGCTTGGATCAAAAGGGTGGTTAGGTAGGTCATATTAGTTGGGTCAGGGGCAGGTAATATAGAAATCGGGCCGGTCCTTTGGGGTTTGAAATTGGGTTAATTGAGGAAATATATTTGGGCTACAATTGGCACAAAATGGGGCCAAATTTTAAATAGCCACTTTCCCCCTTTTATTTTATAAAAATAGTAAAATAATTTCTGAAACTAAGTAAAGATGATGGAGACAATGCAATGCAGGAATGCATATGGAGAGAATGCTTAGACTAGAAAGGTAAAATGGTAGCCTTATGCAATAAAGGAATGCAGATAGAGACAATGCTTAGTCTCGAATGGTAAAATGGTAGCCTGATGCAGTGCAGGAACACAAAATGGAGACAAAGCTTATTCTCGAAAGGAAGAATAGTTGCCTTATGTTATGCAGGAATGCAGATGGAGACCGAGCTTAGTCTCAAAAGGCAGAATGGTAGTCTTATGCAATGCAGGAATGGAGATGGAGACAAAGCTTAATCTCGAAAGGCAGCATGGTAGACTTATGTAGTGCGAGAAATAAAAGGTGAATAATAATAATATTTCTTAGCTAATAGTCGATAGATGATTGTGACATTATGTGCGGATAGAAACTCTGAATAGGTGTGACAGCTCTGAATCCTTGAACAGTACGAGTATATTCTATGATTTTGCGACTCGGGTGCCTACATCCTAAGAAAAATCGTGAGGGGGAAAGTTTAGTTGTATCCCTGTTTACTTTGCTCGACCTGCTGGGCTTTGATTTTGTGATACTGTGTGTATCCTTGGGGTAGCATTGTTAAACAGAGCAATTTTGGTGACAGACATGCATGAATTAGCAAAAATACATAATATAAAATAGTTTTCTTTAGATGAACCAACAACTGAGATGTGTCCAACACACTGCAACTTCTCTTGTTACAGAATTTTGAGGGTCCTCGTCAAAATTTTGCCCCACTTTACGGGGTTGCTACTTCTGATGATTGCTAACAATAAACAGTTGAAATCAACTTCGGAATTTTGCGGGTCCTCCTCAAAATTCCTTCCCAGTTTCTTATATCGGGGAGAAATGAAAATTTTATTGAATTGTGACCGAACCCATAAGGCTGCCTACGTATCCCCTCTTAATTGGGAATCGGGTCATACGTAGTTCAAATTATATAAGGAAATTATAAATGCTTACACATAGTATCACTTGACTACATCTAAATTAATCGCCTTTAGCCAAACTTCTCTGTCCATTTTTGCCAGTATGAGGGCTCCTCCTGTTAGAACCCGGTTAATAATATATATGACTTGCTATTTGGGAGATAACTTCCCTTTGCTTTCATTTTGATGTCGAAAAATATTCTTTAGCACCAGCTGCCCCGATGTAAACTGTCTTGTCTTGACTCTTTTGTTGAAGGCTCTGGACATTTTGTTGTGATAAAGCTGACCATGGCAAACTACATTTATTCCTTTTCCATCTATAAGAGCCAACTGCTCTGTCACAACCCAAACCGATGGGCCGCGACGGGCATCCGGTACCTTACTTAACCGAGTACCAACGTAACATATCTTTCTTATTATACTATTATGAGTAAATAAGCCAGAAAACCCGCCATGAGATAAAAAGAATAAAACATAAGGGAATACTCAACATATGATGACCCAACATGATATACAAACTTATACATATGACACACGGGCCTATAAGGACGACATGACCATTTGTAAACTCAAAATATAGGCCGACAAGGCCATACAAGTATCCATACACCTGACATCTGTCTACAAGCCTCTAAGAGTACATAAAATTATAAAGGTCGGGACAAGGCCCCACTATACAGTCCAATACATATCTTAAGCATACTGACCAAATAGGCAACTCCGGAGCAAGTGGAGTGCGCCAACACCTTCGCTGAGCTGATAGCCTAATAGGAGGACAATCAATCTATCAATCGGGACCTGCGCGCATGAAACACAGCGTCCCCAGGCAAAAGGGACGTCAGTACGAATAATGTACCGAGTATGTAAGTCAAGAAAGCATAAACAAGAATAGTAATGTAAAGAGAGATAGAGGAGATACAACCTGGAACACCTGAGTGCCTCTAGGGGCTACTGACATGAAATGCATAATACATATATATACATATACCTTTAAAAACATTTGCCTCTGGGGGCATCATCATCATCATCATATCGTACCCGTCCTCAAAGAGGACTCGGTAAAAACGTACCCGGCCACGTGGAGCTCGGTAAACCCAACTGATCAGTGGTTGCACAATAGGTGCCGTACCCGGCCGACTATAGCGCGGCTCGGTAGAGTAAGATAGATACATATATATAATGTATGCTCGACTCGTGGAATCACATTCTAAACCTTTCTGAGTGACATAAGAACATTATAGTCATACAATATGAACTTCACTAGGACTTATGGATCATACATACTTTCTTAGAATAACTTTGTATGGAAAGAACAACATGGGCAACCTTAGTTGCTAGGAGTAGATTCATTATGAAATAGCTTATTCGTTTCATATTAGATCATGCCAAAAGAAAGAAGGAAATGCCTTAACATACCTTAACCATGGTGAGTCCTTAATACCTCTCAAGCAACTCTTCAAACAACTCAACTCCATCTACCATGGCATAAAGATATTCAAAATCAGTGTTGAGCAAACGCTAAGTCTGAAACTTAAGCTAGTAGCTCATCTACGTAAATTCGGGCAGCATCTCCCTTGTAACAAGGGCCTCCTCCAATACCATATACCAACAACAACAACAGCCATGGAAGTCCAGCAACCTATAAATATCAATAACAAGACACCATATAACAACAACAAGTCACAACTACTTCACGACGAGCGGCAAGCTCCGGTTGGAATCCGTATAACCCATATCACCCCTTATAGACTTCTTACATTAATTTAAAACTATCATTAACGTGATTATGAAGTCATTCATCAATGATTCCATCCTTATACCAAATATTTATAACAAAGGAAACAATCCTCAACTCCAACTATCTTCAATTAGTAGCTTTATTCACTAGTTCATGTCTACTCTATCCATTTAACTTAATCAACATCAAGATAACCTTAAGCACATGAAAGAACACAATATACATACTTGCTAAAGCAACTTCAAGTCGAAATCCAAGTTATAAACAGCTTACAACAACCCTCAATGGCAATACAACACCATAGAAGTGACTTAAGCTAATCCAAGTATTATCTTGTAATTTAACATCCTAAAAACTTAACCAACATACAAGAAAGCTTAAGCACAATTAGTAGGCTGATATACTCACCTTATACAGCAGCAAAAACTTGGAATTTCATCCAAATACAGCCCATAACAATCCTCAATGACAACATAACCTCAAAGAGGTGTTGTTCTTCACTAGAACTAAGTTTTGATGTTGAAATATGGTGTAATCACTTTGGAATCACTTCAAACCCTTGTGGAATCTGTTTATAAGGGTTAGGAGAAGGTTGGAGACGAAGTTGAGTTGAAAATAAGTGAAAAATAGGCGTCCAAATCGTTTAATAATTGAAGTAGGTCAACCACCGCCTAAGTGGGTCCCATTGGGAGCTGCTTGCGCGGTCTCGCAAAAACATGAATATCTTTCTACTCCGATGTCGTATTGACGAACGGTTTAATGCGTTGAAAACTAGACTCGTAGATTTTCAATTTGATATGTAGATCATCCATTTATTAAAAGTATATTTGGAGAAAAGTGCATCTACATTTGGCCTAAATTTCAGCATATTATGAATGCAACTTCTGATGGCCTTTGCTAACTTTTGTTCTATAACTCGTTTGACTTAAAAAGAATAACACACGACTATCATACGACTACAATAACTCATAACTTAACCTCCTCATCATGTTAATCACCCTAGTCTCACACCAAAAGAATATGTTATAACATTCAAAACTTGTCGATTTTCGACGGAACTTATTTTCTTCAATTTGTTTGGCGATTAAGCTTTCCAACCCTTTTGGTACTTGTCATTCATGATCTTAAGTATTTGTAACCTCCAACGTAACATAATTAACTTACTTTATTTGCTTTCAAATATAATCTCATTTATGAGCTTACATCAATTGACTTACGACATACTCTCACGTATGAAAACTTGGGGTGTAACATGCTCGTAATGACTCTTCACCCATTCTGCATCATCAAGTTTTGCTTCTTGTATGATCCTCAGGGAGGGAATTTGTACCTCGGCGGGAGTGACCGCTTCTATACCATAAACTAGCATATAGAGGGCTACCCCAGTTGATGTGCAGATTGTGGTACGGTACCCCAGTAAAGAAAATGATAACATTTCATGCCACTGATTATGCTTTTTTTATCATCTTCCTTAGTATCTTCTTGATATTTTTATTGGTGGCTTCTATAGCTCCATTCATCTAAGGCCTGTAAGCTATGGAATTCTTGTGTTTGATCTTGAAGGTTTCACACATAGTATTCATCAAGTTACTCTTGAGTTTGGAGCCATTCTCAGTAATGATTCATCCTGGAATCATGAATCGATAAATGATATGGCCAGGGATGAAGTTTTCCACGACTTTCTTAGTCATTACTTTAAAAGATGCTGCTTCAACCCATTTGGTGAAATAATCAATTGCTACTAGGATAACCTATGCTCGTTTGATGCGGCATGCTCGATTGGTCCGATAACATCCATTCCCCATGCGACAAATGGCCACGGCGAGCTTGTTGTATTAAGCTCAATTGGAAGCATCTTTATCATGTCAGCATGTATCTGATAGTGGTGGCACTTCCGGACATACTGGATGCCGTTTGTCTCTATATTTATCCAAAAATAACATGCCTGGAGTATCTTCTTGGATAAGACAAAACCATTCATATGTGGCCCACAGGTCCCGACATGGATTTCCTCTAGTAGTCTGGATGTTTCTTTTGCATCGACACACCTTAGTAATCCCAAATTCGGAGTTCTTCTATACATGATTCCTCTTCTATGAAATAAATTGTTAGACAACCTCTGAAGTGTGCATTTCTGAGTAGGATTTACAAGCTCTGGGTATTCTCCTTTTGCCAAATATTCCTTGATATCATGAAACCAAGGTTTTTCCGTCCAGTTCTTCTTTGACATGAGCATAGTAAGCTGGCAGATTGTGGACCTTTATCGGAATAAGATCAATGAAATTCTTGTTTGGACGGTGTATCAAAGAGAACATGGTAGCCAAGACATCGGCAAACTCATTCTGGACTCTAGGAACATGTTGAAATTCCATTTTTGTGAACCTATTTTTAGACTCCTATACTGTAGGTATGAGAGTATCTTGGAGTTCTTGGTTGCCCATTCTTCTCGGACCTGATGTGCAAGAAAGTCTAAATCTTCAATCACTAGCAACACTTAGATGTTCATATCGATGGCCATCTTCAACTCTAAAATGCAAGCTTCGTACTCGGCCATATTGTTAGTTCAGGGGAACCCGAGCTTGGTGGACACCGAATAGTGTTGGCCAGTTTCTAATACTAGGACGGCTCCTATGCCAACTCCTTTGAAATTTTTTGCTCCATCAAAAATCATACTCCAACCATCATAGTATTTTGTAATATATTCTCATGTGAATGATACCTCTCATCTAGAAATACATTTTTAGGGGTTTGTATTCTTCATCTACAAGGTTTTCAGCAAGGTGATCTGCTAGTGCCTGTGCCTTGATTGCTTTCTGAGTCACGTATATAATGTCAAATTCACTCAATAGAATTTTCCACTAGGTTAGCTTGCCAGTGGGCATGGGCTTCTGAAAGATGTACTTCAATAGATCCATCCTTGATATGAGATACGTAGTATAGGCACAGAAGTAGTGCATTAGCTTTTGGGCCACCCATGTTAGACAATAGTAGGTGCGTTCCAACAGAGAATACCGGGCTTTATACGGGGTGAACTTCTTACTAAGATAATTAATGGCTTGTTCTTTCTTTCCCGTTTCATCATGCTGCCCTAGGATGCAATAGAAGGCACCATCTGACACTGGGACAAGAGTAGTAAAGGTCTACCGGGATCGGGCAGGACCAAGACTGGTGGTATTGGTAAGTATTCCTTGATGTTGTCAAAAGCTTTCTGGCATCCATCGGTCTATTTGGTTACGGCATCCTTCTTCAAAATTTTGAAGATCGACTCACAGATAACCTTTAAACCAGCAGATGTAGTTAAATCTTCCCAAAAAACTCATTACATCTTTTTTTGTTCTTTGGTGGTGGAAATTATTGGATAGATTTAACCTCTGATGGATCCAGTTCTATCCCTCAGTGACTCATAATGAACCCAAGCAATTTTCTAGCTAGAACCCCGAATGCACACTTTGCGGGGTTCAGTTTCAGGTTGTACCTTCTCAGTCTGTTGAAAAACTTCCTTAGGTCTTCGATATGATCATTGTCTTTCTTGGACTTGATAATGACATCATCCATGTATACCTCGATCTCCTCATGTATCATATCATGGAAAATGGTAGTCATGGCCCTCATGTAGGTGTACCCTGCAGTTTTTAATCCAAACAACATCATCTTGTAGTAGTACATTCCCCATGGCGTAATGAAAGCCATTTTCTTCATCTATCCAAATTAGATGATACCCAGCAAAAAATCTATGAATGATTGCAACTCGTGCTTTGTGCAATTGTCAATCATGATATGTATGTTTGGCAAGGGGAAGTCATCTTTTGGACTTTCCCGATTGAGATCCCGGTAGTCGACACAATAATCTAACCTTCCCTTCCTTCTTTGGCACTGGCACAATATTGGCTAACCATGTCGGATATTCTACAAGTATGAGAATCTTAGCTTTGACTTGCTTTGTGACTTCTTCCTTGATTTTGAGACTCACATGGGACTTGAACTTTTTGAGCTTATGTTTTGCTGGCGGGCATGTTGGATCGGTCGACTATCTGTGAGATACAATAGATATACTCAGACTAGTCATGTCATTATACGACCTGGTGAATATGTATTCATACTCTCTTAGAAATTCTGTGTATTCTTTCTTTGTTGGCAGTGATAAGTGAACGCTGATCCGTGTTTCTTTGACATTTTCTGCATCTCCCAGGTTGAAAATCTCAGTCTCATCCAGGATGGATTTAGGTCTTTTCTCAAAATTCTCAACTTCTTCAATGATTTCCTCGGGTATATCATGTTCCTCTGAATCTATGTCCGTTTGTTGCATTGTCTCGTTGCATGTCTCTGTCATCGGTTTATAAGGATAAGTAATAGTAATATTGTATAAGAAAATTAATGAGAGAAAATAATAAGAATATGATGAATAAAACTAAAATGCTTTGATAAATTTAATAACTGTTTTTGAACATCAGAGCTCTTTCTTGCAAAAGTAAAGTGCGAAAGGAAAGTAAACTAGTAAAAACAAAATAGTGCATGATGCTTGTTTAGCCTTGAAACCCTGAGGCTCGCCGGGCTTTGGGTGTTTTGATAGTCCAGTTATTGAGTCATGCTCCTCTACCTACAGTTTTTATGGAAAGGTCTTCCTCCCCCTCCTCCTCGAAAATGACACAACAGTCCATATCATCATTTTCTAAGAATATGTTCCTCACTGCTACCAGTGTTTCCTCTTCTTCTGACCCATAACTAACATCAGCCAGTTGGAAAGTTTGCTCCAAATGTGGTATCGGCTACTCGAATGGATAGTAATAACCGCACCATGGTGGAGACCAATTGTTGAACTCCTCCCAAGTATACTCATACCCCAATTCGAAAGTGGTGCCATATTTCTTCAGCTTGATAGGCTTAGAGATTCCTTGGAGATTCTTGCCAAGTCCCTTGCCAGGCTCATATCCGCACCATTTCAATATACATTCAATTTTGTTGACCCACCATTTGTCCTTATCGATGGTGTTAACTCGCTCGGTGTGGTGGTAAGTTTCTCCACCTATCATTCTTCTTCCTCCAATCGGTGGGATGGTCTGGCGACTATATATGGGATTACTACCGTCGCCATGAAAGATTACCTCTTGGTGATTCCACTCAAACTTTACTGCCTGATGTAGTGTTGACGCTACGGCCCCAACGACATGAATCCATGGTTGTCCCAACAAAAGGTTGTAGATGCTGGCACGTCTATCACTTAAAAATCAACATCAAATCAAGTAGGCTCCATTTGCCAACACAATACCCAATTGATAGACCTTTGAGAACCATCGAAGGCTTTGACGTTGATGGCCCCGTCCTTGATCTCAAGTAGCCCTTTTCCCAATGTCCTGAGCGTTACCAATGGTCAAATGTTAAGACTGGATCCTCCATCAACCAGGATCCTTGTGATAAATAATCATCACATTGTACGGTGACGCGCAATGCATTATTGTGACTCAACCCTTTTGGTGACAGCTCATGTTCATGAAAAGTGATCTTGTGACTTTCCCATACCTACCTTACCAAGGTTTCCATTTCTCCTGCAGTGATGTTGCTTGGTACATATGCCCCACTCAATACTTTTAATAAGGTATTATTATGTGCATCAAAATTTTGTAGCAGAACTAGGATAGAAATCTTTGCCGGTATTTTGTTCAGCTGATCAATATCTGAGTATTCCTTCACTTGTATCTTTCTCCATAGATCATCAAGCCCGATTTTAGTGATGTCTTATGGACCAGAGGTCTGCTTACTCGACTCAACCAAGTGTTTCGAGGTTAAAACCTTGACGGTTTTTGTTATACCATGTGCCACAACTGCTTCCCCGAACATGGCTTTCCCTTTCCTTACTGCCTCGGTAGTGTTGTCCCATAGTATGGCATTTGTGTGGAATGGTGTTACGACTGTCATTGCTACTAGAATGGGCACCCTTGCTTTCGAAGGTAATACAACAACTTCAAATGGTACAAGTGCCTTTGGGGACCCAAACTCGATCTCAATTGGTATTTGCATCTTCACAGAGGATGGTGTTTCAAACTTAAATGGTATAGACATGTTCCCCTCGGTATCTCCAGAAAGCTGAATCTGGAATACAATTGGAATAAGGGTGACTGTTGGTTTTTTCAGATCCTCGCCTTCTATGATCGAATCGATTTATCCCTTGGGATCCCAATCATCCTCTATTTCAATCATGTAAACACCTCCACCCTTGTGGTCTGGTAGAGGGTTATTGCAGACATTTGGAGCAGGCTCCTTTTCCACGATGATCTTATAGTCAATCAAAGCCTGGCTCTTATTCTTCTGAAAGCAACATTCATCAATAGTATGCCCTTTCATGCAAGAATGGTATGCACAGGTTTTATTTGGATTGACCCATTGGAAAGGGTTTTTAGGGGTTATTGCAGGGATAAGTGTGACATAACCAACAACTTTAAGCCTTTCGTACATGTAGTTAATGTGACGATCCGGTTTGTCTTCTCATGTGTTACTGCCCCGTTTTCCCCATTTATTTCTTCTTTGTGTTTCATTATCGACATTTGCTGAGTTAGAGTCGAATCGGTTTGGTTTTGGTAGGAAATGAGACATTTAATCTCTTTAAGAAAGGCATATATTGGAAAAGTCAATCGAATATTGAATATTGAGTTAGAGGGATTAGATGTGAATTCTAGTGATTCGGTTAGCCGCGGTGGATGATTCAGGCTTAGGAGGGCAATTAGAATTTATTTTGGAGGTCCGATGTAGAATTAGGCATGAATTGGCGAAGTTAGTATTTTGACGAATTTCGGTTGGTAGGTGAGATTTTGATCAGTGGGTCGGAATGGAATTCATACAGTTGTAGTAGCTTTGTTAGGTGATTTTTGATGTGCGGGTAAAATTTCAGGTCAATCGGAGGTGTTTCGGTTGGGTTTTTGATCAAATGTGTATTTAGGAAGTTTTGAAGAAATTTAGGCTTGAATCCGATGTGAATTGATAATTTTAGTGTTGTTTGATGTGTTTTGATGGTTGGAACATGTTTGTATGATGTTTTGAGATATGTTGGTGCCTTTGGTTGAGGTCTCGGGGGCTTCAAGGTGGTTTCGGATGGCTAAATGGGAAGTTTGAACTTACATATTTTTATAGAAATTTCACAGCAGTTGCATGCCATGTTTTGCCTTCGCGTTCGCGGGGAGGGACCATCCCGTTCATGGAAGGGAAATTTTTGACCATCACGTTCACGTGGGTGGTCTCGCGTTCGCATAGAAGAGGTCATGGGGCCCTACCAATTTGTTCATCGTGGTCACGAAATATGGGTCGCGTTCACGTAGGAGAGGAAACTCGTGCATCACGTTTGCGGTAAATGGAACGCGTTCGCAGAGTTGGAGGTCCAGAAGCATCACGTAAATGGGCTGGGAGCCGCATTCGTGTAAGGTTAAATTATGGTCAATGAATTTTGTTCATCACGAATGCAGGAGTGTTGACTACATTCGCGTAGGGTAGTAACTGGGCGTACAGAAGGATTTTTATATTATTTCATCCGCGAGTCTATTCGTTTTTCCTCCATTGTTGAACACCTTAAGAGCATTTTGGTAGAATTTGAAGAGTATTTTGATGAGAATTAATTGGAGGTAAGTCTCGGGACCTAGAAACTCCATTTTATTTAAGAATCAACCTTTAATCCTTGGAAATTTGTGTAAAAATTTGAAGAACTAGGTCTTTGATTTTTTAAATGAAAATTTGGGGTTTGAAAGGGCATTTGAACTCCGATTTTGGTAAATTTGATATGTATGGACTCGTGACGAGATGAAGAATCCGATGATGTGAATTTTGTAATTTCTTGAGAAGTGGGTCTGGGGCTCGGGTTTTGCCAACTTCATGATTTTTGATGTTTTTCGAGTCTTTTAGATTGGGTTATGTTCCTTTTACGTATTGTAATATAATCCTTGTGGTTATGATCAGATTCGACGCTCGAGGAGGTCGATTCGAGGGGAAAAGGCATAGCAATCTAGATTTGTGGCTGGCTTGTGGTGAGTAATAGATGTAGATGATGACCTAAGTATTTAAAACCGCAAAATATCGTATCGTGATGCTATATTGAGGCGATACACGTACTCTATGACGAGTGCAAGGTCATTTGTGATTGGGGATTGTGACTTAGTCCCTCCCGAGTGATGTTCGTACTGTGTTCTTGACTAGAAATTGTTTGGTAATCATCCCACTTGGATTTTATGGATGTATTTGGGCCTTATGCCGATCATTTGCATCTTTCAGAGATTATTATCACTGTTTCCATATCACTTTGCATGTTAATGATTTTAGTCCTGAGTATAAACACTGTTTTGAAATGTTCAACCATATTTCATATATTTGAAACTTAAACTAAATTTTTCTGACATTGTGAGCTGAGAGCTATTACTCTAATATTACCCGAGTTGTTTGCGTGCGTATTCTGGATTGAGTATGGATCGGGATGGATACTGCATCGATGTTATGTTGATATTACGCTTGGGCTTTAAGAGCCCTTTCGGAGTCCGAACCCCCACAGTGATCGCAGGTACCCAAATGGATCGGGCTGCGCGCCGCAACGGTCATATGCATTGCATTTCATCCATGCATTGATATTTATTTATTCTACTTGTCATTTATTTGCTGCTATTTCACTGTTAAATGTGTTGGATTACCAGTTATAGCTTTACATTCAAATATTTCGTGATTTCTTATCTTCAGCCATTATATATGTTTATTACTCATTGAGTTGGATACTCACTTTAATCCTTGCACCATGTGTGCAGATACAGGTATCCTAGAGGCTCAGTACAGTTATTGGCTGCTTACAGATTTATCCCGGAGTTGTCGAGGTAGCTTCCTAGCATCTGCAGGACCCAACTTCTCTCTTACCCCTTTGTTTTTCCGCATCCTAGATTTTCATATATTTAGATTTTGCTACTTAGTTGTCTTTAGAGGCTATAGACTCGTGACCCCAGATCCGTTGAGAGTTGTATTGTTATTGTTATGGTTGCCGTACTATTTATGTCTATTATCACTTGTTGGAACTATATTATCTAATAATTTAACTCTATTTATTGGTAACAAGTTGCATATTTTGATATGAGAGTATTTTAATGGTCGGGCTTGCCTAGCAATTTTGTTGGGCGCCATCACGAGCGAGATTGGGGTCGTGACTGTTAATTTGTTCGGCAATGGCGGTATACTATTTGGGAGGTCTACGGTCGAAATTTGGTTGGGGTCTACAAACGTTTTGACGAGGGGGAGGTGATTGATAGTGGGATTGTTGAGTGTTGTAATCTTGGTAGACTTGTGAGGGCAAGGAATATCTAGGTGAAGCAGGTTGGTATGTAGGAGGTGGAGGTGATTGATAAGTAGGAGGTGGAGTTTGGTAGCAAGGTAAGGGTGCTTGGTAATTTGGAGTGGGATGATATATAATTGGAGGCATTTGATAAGTTTGGTATTTGACAGGTGATTTGGTTCTCTGTGCAACAATTACAGTGCCTACGTCCCTTTTCTTAGACGTACCACCGGACTGTAGAGCCTTATTGGTAGCTTGCAAGGCTTCCAATTTCGTAACCATACCACTTTTGATACCTTCCTAAATCCTTTCTCCTAGCTTTATAATATCAAAAAATTTATGATTCTCGATAAACATCAGTCTTTCATAGTATTGTGAATCCTGAGCCCAGACGGAAAACTTGTTCATTTATTCTACCTCTAAAGCAGGTCAGACCTTAGCAGCTTCTGATCTCCAATGAATGGCATACCCGCGGAATCTTTCTGTGGTCTTCATCTTTAAATTCTGAATTAGAACATGTTTGGTGCGTTTTCGATGTTGAACTTTAATCAATCCATGAAGCCAGATACCATACTCACCCAGTTTAACCACTTCTTCGGGTTTTGGCTAATGTACAAAGATAGAGCATCTCCTTTCAGGCTCCTCATGAAAAGTTTCGTTCGAACCTTTTCATCCTTCCCTACTCCGACCAGCTTGTCGCAGTATGTTCTCAAATGAACACTAGAATCCCCTATGACATCAAACATCTTGAATTTAGGAGGTTTGTACCCTTCAGGAAGTTTGACATCTAGTTGTATGCAGAGGTCTTCATAGTTCAACCCCTCAATCCCCTTGCTTCCTTCTACGCCCTGAATTCGTCTAGTCAGTTTCTTGAGTTCTTCTGCCAGGTTCTTGATAAGTGAGTCTTCATCATCAGACTCAGGTGCACTTGAGATGTCTTGAATGGAGTATGGCATGGTTTCCACATAGATAGGGGGTTTCATGGTGAATGTGTAGATGGTCATTTGTGGAGTTCAGATGTTCATGAATGAGCAATGGAGTATTGTTTGATATATGGCAAGTATTGCAGTAATGGTGAGGAGTGGGATAGTTTTGTCATTTTGGGATATTTTGTAGAGGTGTGGGGTTCTGAGCATTTGGAAAACTGAACTCTGGAGTGGTAAGGGAAAATGATAAGCTTGCCAAGTTTCGCACATAGTCCAGTTCCTGCTGAAATTTCAACAGTTTTTGCTGGAGTTGGGATGCACTTTCTTTGGAGGCCCGAGTACCCTAAGTAATTTCTACCCGTTCAACTGAGTTTTCCTTTCTGATGTTGCTCAAATCTTTCATCTTTCCCCTGTTCCTGTTTCTGATGAGACTAGGAGGAGGAGTGGTTGGCGGGCTCTTGGATCTTGTGGAGTATGATGACGATGCCAGAGTGCAGGAACTAACCTAGGGGGGGTGGTGGAATAAGCAAAAAGGAAAAAAAAGGTAACAAGTTAGTGAGGATGATAAGAAAATATGTTGCAAAATTTAAACACATAGTGCGCGATATAAATTGTGTCCTAATTTGTGGAACCTCTTTGTGACCGAGGTAGGCCTAGTGACAAATTGATTTAGAGAACTTATAATGCTAATGCCTCATTTTATTGATAAAAATAAGACGAATCCCAAAACGATGCTAAATAACTGGAAATAAAATGTTACTAATGGACATTGACCTTATTACATTTAAAGCAAAAGAATCTTATCTATTTGGTCTCAAAAGGACCTTCCCCAGACATGGTATCTTGGCTCCATCGAACAACTTCACCAGCTCACGAAGTCCTAGCAGCAAATAGGTTCTAGCTAGGTGTCCACCTTTGTTTCCTTCAGCATTCTGGCAATCCTCAATCCTCTTGATGAATTTCCTTTCCAGCTTCACGAAACCCCGTTCTAATTACCCCAGTCGCTTGTTGGTGCTGATGGACATGTCTTTCCATTCTTCAATCAGCTTTTAGTGGGCTTCTTGAATTACACGGTGCTCACTTTCACATTCTCAAATCATTTTTCGCAGTTGGTTGTACTTGACTTGTGCTTCAGCCTTTTTATCGAACAAATTCGGGCTGACCCAAAACATCATGATTATCTTCTAACCAACTTGGATAGTTTGGGGTATAACCACCATGGTACATGTCTGGCTCAATAGTGTCCCTTACCATGGTGATTTTGCCATGCCACATATGCTGAGATTGACACTTGTATGGCCTATCGTCATCTTAAAATTAGGCCTAGAAGTGACTCATCTTGTCGACCCTTGGTGTAACCTATTTCCTTCCAGCCAGTCTCATAACCCGGAGAGGGATGTAAGGGCAAGTTCTTCTCAAACCGATAAGTATCAAAAACGATGAATCACAGGATCAGGAAATGAATTATTTATTAAGGAACCATTCAAACAACCATTGTACTTTGTCCTCTTTTAGATTTTCAAATAGTTGTACCCATCATTTGGCATCTTCTGGCGGAACAACCATGTTGGGCATGTAGGTCATCCTCCATGGCTGATGGAAGGCTATATGATCGTCATATTGCCTAAGCTGAATCCCCAATCAATACTCACCCTTTTGGAGGTGCTCCATGAGACAGAGTTAGAGCAGCAAGTTGCAACTCGCAAAATATTTGGCTCCTTGTTGGCACTTCTCCAAGGCTCGGTATATCTCTGTAATGATCATGGTTACTATGCTAAATAGTTGTCCGACAATTCCATCAATTAGAGTTTTAGTCACTATAGCCAGCCTGGTATGGATCCTTGATTTCTTCATTGGAAACACTATCATCCCCAAGAAGTAGAGCATACGGACAAAGACCTTTTGGTGGATATTCCCCAATGATGTGAGGGTGAACTTATCATGATAAGTACGGTAAGATTTGTTGTGATTGTACCTCTCATACTAATAATAAAAGGGAATGCACGACTCCTTCAAATATGTTAAGTCAAGATTCTTTTTAGACCCATAATCTTGAGAAAACCTCTACCCTTGCAATTTTCTGGCATTAACAAACCCAGAGTTTCCCACGGTATACCTGCCAGTCCTCCTATTCAATCTCCCCGAAGTGAAACACATACCTATTGCAATCCCAAAATATGATAACAACTTCAATAAACTTGTTGTTGGGTTGGATTTCCAAAAGAGAAGGTAGATTTCCTAAGTATTTCAGGACAAGGGTCGGATCACTGGAATGAAGATCTTCCCACCAGCTTAACAACTTTGGGTGGATGTCAGTTGCCATGCCGAATCTTGGGACATCGTGCCTTATTTTCTGCAAGACAACAAATGTTAGTCCCTTACCCCCACCAGACTCGACTATCAAAATACCAATAATTAGCATAAAAGGCATTTAATTCTCCAAACAAAATACACAAATGGTGGTAGTGTCTGTTTGGGTTTCAAGGAAACCTAGTGAACTGGACAAGGCTATCTTAAAGAGTCATTTTGCGAACAACATAACTGACTCGACTAGGTTTGACAATGATGCATGCACAATTAAAAAGAGTAAGGTTTTTATGGGGTATTAGGCGAGTACCCCTGAGCGGATAACTTAATAGGGAAAGGCACAGAACCGTCAACTACACCATTGATCGAGTGGTTTTACCGTAAATAAGCCTTCGCCGGATTTAGGGGTGATAACATATGAAGGGCGCAAATACTTATTATAAGTGTTGCTATGGTATTTGTTTTGCACGAGTGGAATATGATGTTGAATATGCAGTTTAAATAATCAAACAAGTTTTCATGAATTTTCACATTTATAAAGTAATAATTACAATAGTTTCTCATAATTTACAACAGTATTAAAGGAAAGTGATAAAAGGAACATTAAAGAGAATCAAAGGAAAGAAACAAAGAGCCAAGTGAGTTTTAAGGTAGAAGAGGAAAAAAAATACTAAATGGCATTTAAACAAATAAAGACATATAAAGAAGCATAAAGTCACAAATAACATGAAATGGTAAAAGCCTTAACGAAATCCCTAGAAGAGTTGCCATGCTGTCGGGCCCCCTTTTTCTTGCGAAATCAGATTTATGATATTTGGGAGAAAAACTCGTTCCTTTTAGGAATTGTGTGTGAATTGACGAGTCGTCACCTAATGATTAAGTGCATTAGGGCACTAAGAATAATTTTGATTTAGAAAATCAGAGATCGGGTAAAGGCTCGAAATTATCCCTAGGGGAACGTGTTATGCACCCCTCAAGATCCATGAGTGTGGTTCCTGGCCATACTATAATTATGACTTCAAATGCAAATAACAAGCAGACAAGTAAGAGTGTCAAATATCATGGGGTTTTCACATAATTTTTGCAAGTAATTGAAGTTAAAGGAAATTAAGAAAAAAACTAAAATTTGAGAAAAAGCAATTTTGAAATTTTGATTAAAATAAACAAGTAAAGGAAAGGGGGTCCTAGGTTTATAAATTACATGGATCACCTCACACAACACCCGATAAACATTTATACACGTGGTGTTATCACGTGGTCATTATATCCATATCTACCCTTTCCCACCCCGTTAAGGTATTATACGCGGAATAGTCTCGTGACTTATTGCATGCTACTACCCGTCCCAATTCTATAAGTCCCAGATGTATTTGGACTACTAATCCTATAGGGAAGGGGTACGAGGCATTATGTTTCAAATGACAAGATTCTAAGGTGACAATCAAAAAATATAGGTAGCAAATATGGGAGAAGCATATAACACATAGAGGCTCAAACAAACCTCCTTAAAAACCAAAGAGAAGCATATAGTTTAGCAAGTCTTACATGTACTGATTAGGGTCTGCTTAAACTTAAAAGTTGTTGTAAACTGATCTATTATATATTTATGATAAGAAATCCGAATCTGGTCTGCGTGTTGGTTGTAGCTAAAATTCTGATTCAGTTTTCAAGTTTACCTTATGGCTTGCCTAAGTGTTGAACGAAACTTATAGGCATGATATCTATTAGTTTCAGAAAAGAAGTATGTTGATTTAGGAAAAACTTTGTCAGTTAACCAGGAAAGGAGAGTTTTGGTAAAAGAGCGCAAATTCTACAGACGTTAAGCATTATCGCTATTGATTTTAGACCTATAAGAGAATGAACGATTCAGGTTAGGTTGATAGTTCCTATAGGCATGCTTTCTAGGCATTATTGACTTTAAACACTTTTACAGACGCAGTACGAGTGCGAAAATGCTATGGGAATGATATATGAATAATGTTTGTTTTTTAATGCTATAAACAGGTTTGCCTAGTGACCAATGCATATGTAGGATCTGGATTTGTGGTTAACTTATAGACATGTTACCTATATGTGATGATGCAAAAACCTACAGACATGGTATCTACATGTGATAATGTAGAATTCCTTATAGATATGGTATCTACATGTGAGATGCAGAATTCCTAATAGACATGGTATCTATATGGTGCAGAAGTGCAGAAACCTTACAGACATAGTATCTACATTGATGCAGAAATGTAGAAAATCCTATGAGCATGATATCTATATGGATGCAGAAGTGCAAAGGTGTAAGCAGGATACATGACTACAGAAGTGTAGTAATTCCCTATGAGTATGATGTCTACCCCTTTCCATGCATGGTTACCCTTCCCTTTTCACTAATCACCCCATAAGTTTATGACAAAATTATTAAAGTCTAACAATAAAATAAACATCAGAAAAATTACAATTACAACCAAGGAGAGCCTGAATCAGACTTCTTGTCTGAAGCATGAAGTAAACCAACTCCAAGGATAAAGATCCAAAGTCTCTCTCATTTGGGATGTTTAATAGTTCCCTAAGAGCCTCAAATTGACTTCGGGCAGTGCTCACACTCGATTACATTACAGGATTGAGTCATAGTGTAGTGTGGAAGGGCCAGCCTCAAGTGTCCAAGTTCAGAGGAAACTCAAGGTCCTAAGGAAAGTCTCACAGGAGGGGGGGATGAACTTGGAAGCTAAGAGTGAGTGTAAATACAGAGAGGGAATTCATAAAAGGGGAAAAGAGAAGTGGCAAAGATAGGCTAGTGGGCATACCTAGCAATAGGAAATGTTGGCATACCCCACCAACCTGTTAGAATACATTGTTTTGGGAGTTACGATCCCCAGAGGGATCATGTCCAAACATAAACAATAACTTGCATACTTCCATGTATTGAACTACAACTCAAAGAACATAGAGGAAAACAGGTGTGTAGTGATTCATAAACAGATGAAAGGAAATTAACATGCTAGTTGACATTTAACTCCATATAAATAGTAAAGTAGACATGGATGTAAAGGCTGCAAGTAAATACATTAGGATGATGCTGAGACCAAAACTAAAACATACCGGTCTTAAGAAAACAAGAAAAAGAAAATAATACCCTTGTAAAGCCAAAGTGCAGACAAGAGGAAAGAATACTCCAAGTATGAGTTTTGTGAGATTGTACGTATGAAGTCTGAAAATGTTTGTTTGTGTGTGTAAAATTGTAAAAGGGTCGTGCCCTTTTATAGTGTAGAAAGCAAGTAGAAATATGTGAGAAAATAGTTTGAAAATCAATAACAAAAGAATTTCCCTTTAATTAATGTATTCCAATTTCAAACGGGTAAAACTAATCAAGGAAAGAGATTAATCAAACACTTTTCAAAGCAGTACAGGAGGGGTAAATACATAGAGGTTTATTTAAGGACAAGGTCTTGACAGTACACGATTGTACAATTTAAGGAAAGGAAAGCAATTAACATCCACGAAATCATAAGTCGAAAATTTTGTATAAATGAACTAGGTGAGAAAGGTGGAAAGATTTTAACTTAAGAAAAATCAGTAACAATCAATTAGACCTATTAAATGGAATTCTGGATCAATCACAAGTTGGAAAATCCTTTTTGAAGAAAGATTCATCACATATAAAGGCTTACAGACACGTTAAACATGAAAAAAGGTTTCATGCCATTACATGGATAGTGACAACTCCAGAGAAGTCAGAATTACATGAAAACAAGGGAGTCAAAACTCGGTTCATAGGCTCGGAGATTAGTCTGAAAGAGTCAAGGGTTCTTAAGCAAAACACTAGTTCAATCACATGACCAAACTCGATAGAACCCCCAAATTCTAGGGTTTATACCTCGAGTCAAATACAGAGACGAGGAGGCAAAAGGCTCATAGATTCTTTTCTGAATCTCGTGAGAAGACAAGCAAATACAATAGAAAATTCAAAGCAAATAGAGTGAGATAACTAATTCAAGGCACAATGAGAGAACAACATGATAGTAGAAGAAACATGTTTAAGAAAAAAAACCTTTAAGAAGGGACTTAAATAGGGTTAAGTAGAAGAGAAAATAGTAAACATAATAGAAGATATAGTAGAAGAACTTAACCAAGGTTCAGAAAAGAGAAATACTAAAACACCTAAGAATGCAGTAGAAGAAACATGTTTAAGGAGGTCTTTGTTTAGAAGAACTCAAACAAAGTTCACCAGGAGGCAAACAAGACACTTAAGAACTTAACAAAAATAGAGTAGAAGAAAATAAGAACACCGAAAAAGTATAACAAAAGAACATATAGGAAAACACAGTGAGACAAACATGTGAGAGCATGGTATAGAAACATAGTAAGAAAATGAACTATAGTAAGTACAGAAGAACTTGTATGCTAGAAAGGAAACATATTAGCACAGTAGAGACAAATACAAACAAACAAAAAGGAAAAGAAAAATTGGAGAAACATTTTTAGCATTTCAGAAAACCCTAAATACAAAAGGAAGTGATTTTAAAAGTAATTTTGAAAGAAACGTTTGGGAAATCATTTGAGAAACTTAAGTAGAGCACGGAAAACAACAGATCTAAGGAAAATTGAAGATAACCTTGAATAATTAGTGTTTCTAAAGAACCCTAAAATGATAAAGGCTTTGAAAAGGTCCGATCTAAGTTGGAGAACATTAAAATCAGGCTCAGAAGACCAGGATACACCGAAGCAAGACTGGAGATGTCCATAGAATATTGGATCAGTAGAGATCTGAACAAAAACCTTCGAGAAACAAGTCCATAAGAGTAATAGGTAGTGAATGTAGGACCCCCATGGCCGGAGAAACCATGGATTCCAGTGAGTTTTGAGGTAGGAGCGATTAGAGGAGGTTAGGGTTAAGGAAGTGATGTTCTAAATGTCAATACCACACAAGAGGGGAGTGATATGTGTGCTACCCAAGTTTTTGCCTAAACTGTTTATGGAAAGAACCTGGTTATCCTATGTGTTCCAACTACCACTATTAAAGAATAATTAATAAAGAAAATAAAGAACTGAGAGATTTTACGTGGAAAACACCTGGATCAAAAGGTCAAAAAATACAACCTACTAGTCAGTAGGATTTTCCCAAACTTCCACTAAAATCTCTGAGCCAAAATTGAATATACAAAACTCTTTGTAAACCTTAGGATTAACTCTAATCCTGTTGTCGCAACCAACATCTAACTACTAAAATAACATCAAGTTAACTCTAACTTGAATACTCAAAGTACCTATTACAACTGCTTCTAGATAAAGCTGAAAGGTACAATATAAAAACACCTACTACAATTGAACTAGAAATAAAGAAAGACAAATAAAACACTTTATGGAGCTGGTTCTTCAATATAGTTCTTGTAGCTTCTGGTTTGCGCACTTGAATCACACACGAACTGCTTGCAAAAAGCCTTGCTATTTTTCTCTTAATTCACATTTAGCTTCTGCATTTTTGTGCATCACTTTAATGTGGGAACTTCCTGCAATTTATAGAGTAAGTAGATAAAAAAATAACTAGAGTTTTGATACAACTCTTACTTGGTGGAGAGTTCTAATTGATTTCAACTTCTAACTTCTTCCATATCGGGGCGCCAAGCAAGACCACCATTGTCCCTTTCCTTTCTCTATTCCACCTCCTTCTTTGCTTTGTTCCAATAGAGTCTAAGGCAAAATGGTTCGATGGTGTTCTATTTTATTAAGGACTCCTTCTCCTTTTCAATTATGCAACCTTTTCGATCAGGAGATATTAAATACACCAAGTTAAGCTTATCTCCTTCACGTGCAAACCACATGCTTGAATCTACCTATTTTTTAGCACCTGAGGGATGGACCTGGTTCATCCTGAGTTCCTTTGTCAATCTTCAATACTAACCTTTAATCGGTCCAACAAATTCTCCCTTTTTAATGATGACAAACTTTCTGTTTTTCATAAGCTTAGGCATTGTTTTAACTCAGCTTAACATCAACACAATGTTAGAAATATTTTTCCTTTTAATCATTTATCATAAAGAACCAGGTACATTATGTTATAAACACCACTGTTCAAAGTGTAAACATCACTTGTTTAAAGCACAACCCTTTTTCCCCCTTTTGGCATCATCAAAAGGATGCAAAACAAAATGTGAGATAACCAGATTTTAAAACATACTCATGGCCACTAGGGCTACTTCAAATTCAATCATGGATTAATCATCATAGATCAAACTAAGAATTTTAACCATCAAAGAAATATGAACAAACAATTAAGGAAAAAATAGTGAATTTCATTGATGATTGAAAAGATTCTACCACAAAGCATAAAGAAGAAATAAAAATACTGAAAACATGAGCAAAAGAAACAAAAAGTCCCGAAATGGGTCACCGGTTTATCAATATTAGGCTACGAGTCTTAAGGCTTGGAAGAGGTAGGACTGAGTTATTTGCTTGGAGAAGTTTCATTGCGTCTTGAAGAATCCCATCATTATTCTCATTTTCCCTTGCAAGTCCAGTTCTTAGAACATCTCCCTCAGATTCTACCTCAATCAATCATGTCTCCAGCCTTGCAATCTCAAATCCTTTGCCTCACTCTCCTGTACTAAGATTCTGACTTTTCTATTGATAGATCTCATTTTAGATGAATCAGGTTTATTAAGAATGACATTGGATTCATAATCGCTAACAAGTAGAGTATTAACCCCACTTTTTCATAGGTACCTTTAAATGTACAAGCACAGTTGTGAGAATAAAACCATAGGGAATGGCATGAGTTTTGGTGCCATTGATAACTCTTTCAGTAGGTCCGTGAGGGTTTCCGATTCAGATGGAATAGGTTTATCTATATTTTTTGTTGAACCAACCTCTTAGCAGCTTCGCCAGACCCACTCTCCCCTATTTTGCTCACACTCTCTTCTATTTCAGTAAATTCCTCTCTCCAAAAACTATTTCACTGGTTTGTTTTATTATACCAACATGAGTGGGTGAAGAATCAGCCACTCTTGTCCCCTTCCCCTCACAATACTCTTAGCTCCCATGGTCTTTTTTTTTCATTTTTACCACCAACTTCTCTGGATTATGTAGTCTCAACACCTGATATACATCCTACAAATCTATTCTCCAAATTTGCAGCAACTTTAGAAATTGTCTCAGGAGAAAGGTTAGAATCAGAAGATACATGTTTAGCTTTGGAAGTCCTACTTTCTTCCCCCTTAGTAGCAGATTTAAATGAATCTTCAGATTTCTAGGACTTTTCTTCCCTACTTGCTTGCAATTGCTTGTTTATTTTCTGGATCTCCTTTCCTTCAGCGAAAATCTTACAAGCCATCATCTTTACTCTACTTTTCTTAAGGATTGGTATGGTTGAAGCAGTGGTAGAAGGTTTGGAAATGGTTACGTGTGGTAGTGTGAAGGATTTTCAGAAGTGTTCGACAAGTCTAAGCTAGGGTATGAAAGACAAGAGAATTAGATATTTTTTCGAAAATAAAAGTAGAATGAGAGTTTTTGACGTCTTTAGAGAGATTAAATAAGAAATACATTAAAGGTGGTCAATATACAATGGAATAATTGATGGGGTAACTACAACTTTTCAGACTCTTAGAAGTTTAATCAAACTGAAATTCAGTTTTGAAGATAAGTTGGAGTGTATCCCTAGAATATAGGTACTTCCATTTGTTGGGGACTCTTTTGAATGGGATTGGCTCATTTGTAACAGATAAGTCCAAAAGGAGTTTGTTATTTGGTAGGACTCTGCTCATGACCCAAATATAGTTATTTCAAATTATATAGAGCGGTGGTTAGACCTGCCATGTTGTATGGGGTGGAGTGCTGGCCTGTGAAGAACTCTCATGTCTAGAGAATGAGAGTTGCGGAGATGAGGATGCTCAGGTGGATGTGCGGGCTCACCAGATTAGATAAGATTAAGAATGAAGTTATTCGGGAGAAGGTGGGGGTGGCCCCAGTGGATGAGAAGATGCGAGAAGCGAGACTCGGGTGGTTTGGGCATGTGCGGAGGAGAAGCCCTGATGCACCGGTGAGGAGTTGTGAGCGACTGGCGGTGGTTGGCGCGAGTCGAGGCAGAGGGAGGCCTAAGAGGTATTGGGGTGAGGTGATTAGGCAGGGTATGGCTAGAATGGGGATTTTCGAGGACATGACCCTTGATAGGAAAGTTTGGAGGTGTAGTATTAGGGTTGTAGGGTAGGGCCTTCTAGAATTCTTAGTACTTCTGTTAGGGGCTGAGTGGGGTTTGGTAGCGATCTCTATAGTTAATTAATGTATTGTATTGTGCCTCTTATGGTAGTAACCGATTAGTATTATTGCATGTCATTCTACTTTTGATTTTATGTTTAGATAATTATTTATTTGATTTATCCCGGATTTACTAACATTGTTTTGTTTTGTTTTGTTTAGTTTGTTGATTTTCTCTCTCTTTTTCTGAGCCGAGGGTCGGCCGGAAACAGCCTCTCTACCCTTTCGGGTAGGGGTAAGGCCTGTGTACATATTACCCTCCCCAGACCCCACTTTGTGGGAACATACTGGGTAGTTGTTGTTGTTGTTGTTGTTGTTGTTGTAGAAAACATACCGTGTTATCTTGATGAACCAGGTTCTTCACTAAAAATTCTCTTGTATAAGTATAAATTTTGCCAAAATAGAGAAAATATCATTAGATATTAATGAGTCATTTTAGCTCACAGTACAAGAGTATACTATGGAAAAGTATGAGACTGAGCAAGATTTAATCTAATTATATACAATTTACAGACTTTCTAACCTAAATTTTCCATTTTTTCGTTTAACCATGAACTAGTCCTTTTAGGTGATCTTAATCATCCGTAATTCCAACATGTTCCTTTCAAAGTGATCTCTACTTAAGGCATTTGTGAAGATGTAAGCAATTTTCTTGTGAGTAGCACAAAACTCCTTTCTCATAGTTGTCACAAAGAACACGAGTTGCCTCCCTTCAAAATTCCTGGGATGCATTTTTTGTTATAGGCGTGGGCTGTTCTTTGTTGGTACAACTGCCCGGATGTGCCCTGAGTGCACACTTTTGTTGTAATGTATGGACCTTTCCAACTCGCAAACCAATTTTCCTTCAATTGTTCCAATTCTTTATTTTATTTCCTCAAGTTACCTTTTGGCATTTATACTCTTGATTCATGATTTCAAAATCTTACAACATTTTGGGAACTAGGCATGAAGTCCGCAAGCATGTCATGTTATTTAAAGCTGCATTATTAGAGTTAAAGAGAAGAAATGAAGTGATAACATAGCAAAATAAAAAAGAATAAAGAAAAATGAACGATGAAATATTGATTTCATTTCTTGGAATTTTGAAGATAACAGGGTTCACGTTCGGAGTTTAAGGACAAGAAACTAGAAAAAGCATCTGTGTTACACCCTGAATAACTCAGGATGCAGAAAAGTGGCAGGGCTAGTCTATCGGGACTCCCGCCTGATCGGGAATGGCGTAGCCTTCTAGTTTTGGATGTTGGCTCTTGGTCCCATGTATAACACCTTAGCAGTGCTAGTTCCCTCTCCCGGCTGAACCGGGTGGGTTTCATAGATCATTTTCCTCATTGCCCCACGTATTTCCTCGATGTTTTTGGCCATGGCAACCTCATCATCTTTCTCTTTACTGTACCTAGGCTTGATAAAAATTTCAACCATTTTCCATTTTTGAAAGAACACTTCTACTTCCTCAACATTCAAAGGCTTCTTGTCGTTGCCCCCCAAAGGGCGGAATCGAGTTTTACGACATTATGGACAAAACAACTCTCGTTCCCTTTAGAACAACAGGGTTATGGAGTTTGAATAATCTACACCTAATGATTATAGTGCATTAGGACACTCTTTAGAGAAAAGGAATGATTCGAAGGAAAAACCAGAGTTCGGGTAAGGGCTTGAGGTTATCTCAAAGGAAAGGTGTTAGGCACCCCTTAAGATCTACTAGTGTGGTTCCCGACCTTGCTTAGTTGTGACTTTAAGAGGAGTAAGAGTAGGAAACAAGGTTTTCACACAGGGAATACAAATAAGTTGAAAGTTTTGAGAGGAAAGAGAGAAAAAAATAAGTGCATTTGGAAGAAAACATAAATTTTTTAAGAAAAATATCATGCCATATGAATAGAGGGAGATGGTCCTAGGTTTATATATAATATGGATCACATCGGTTCAATATCCAGCAAGTCATTCCCGCACGAGATATTAGCGCACTATTATCATCATCTCTATATTCTACCCTTCCCACTCGTTAAGGTATTTAAGCGCGATTGGTTTCGTTTACTTATTGCATGCTAGTACTCCTCCGAACCTATTAGTCCCGGGGTATTTAGGACTTCTAATCCAAAAGGGAAAGGAAATGGATAGAGGCATATATGAGGTTCAAAAGGATAAAAGTCTAGTGGCAACAAACAAAACACATAACAAGTTGAGGGGATTAACAAACAAATATACATGGCCCACAAGAAACCCCGTAAATCAGCTAACACATAGTTTAGCATGTCCTACACATATTGATATGTTCTTAAAATTAAAACTAAATGGCTGACGGACTAAATTAACACATAGAGTTGGATAGAAAGTCTGCATTAGGCAACCCGGATCCAGTTGTCAGAAGTTGAGGTTTTTTAAATAGGTTATTGATTAAGAACCTAATGCAGAAGAGTTTGAAACAGCTGATTGAAAATTGCACAAGTTCAGAGATGGCTTTGAAAATCAGCAAAATTGTTTAAGTAAAATACAATATAGTTACAGAGGAGAGTTTCGAAAATGAAAAGACTTTGAAACCAAGAATAATTTAAAGACTGTTTTAAAAATTATAGTTTCATGAGATGAATAATTTAGGATAAAAGTTGAAAACTATTCCAGGAAAGAAGGTGCAAGTTTAGAAGATTTAAGAGCATTGTAGACTAGTAAGAGTTTTTGAAATATATAAGTTTGGACGAGTTTGGTTAAAAATATGCTGAAGCCAATTGCTGGGTTATAGCTTACACAGATTTAAGCGATTTTGAAACCCTATATGCATGATATCTATATCGTGATTTTAAAGACTCGTTACTGTTATTAAACTTGTATGAAATGAATATTTGATACCCTACAATTTGCCTAGCATTTATGCATTTCCTATAGGCATGATTTCTATATGCAACTACTTATTTTATTATTAGGTCCATAGGCAGGATTTCTAGAGATTGAGTATGACTGAACATTAAATCCTATAGACATGATTTCTAAATGATTGAGTTAAGAAATGTTATAAACCTATAGACATGATATCTAGGTGATTTAAAGCATTGAACCTATAGGCATGATATCAACCCTTTTAGCATATGAAAGAAAATATAAACCCCTCCCATATCGTCTATTACTTCCCAGAGTTCTTTTTACAAGATTATTACTGAAAATAAAGTAAATAACAGAAATTACATCACAACCTACAGCTAGATCCGACCATCCTAATTAAATCTTGATATCCAATAACATGTGTGTCACCAAAGCCAGATTCCAAGGCCTTCTCTCATCTAAAGGGTTTCAGAGTTCCAAGGAGTCTCAAGGGCTCCAAGTAATGCTTACACTATGGATAATAATTAGAACAGAATGGTGCAGTGCGGAATAGATAGCCCTAAAGCATCCAATTTCAGAGGAAACTCCAGTGTCCCAAACCATGGATTACGAGAGGGGGGCAGAACTTAGGACTAGGAGTAAGTGCAAAGTGAAAAATGAATTGGGTAACCATAACAGATGGTGGTCACGCCATGCCATAGGGGTCGACTGGAACACCCCTAACCATTTGTTTGGTCTAACAAGTTGGGAGAAGAGCTGTAAGGGTCAAACCTGAGCCTAGATGGTGATCAGGACAACACCAGACCCAAATCATGCTCAGCACATAAAAGGGGAGACAGGGTGTGGGGACTGATTGAGTTAGGGGGTTCAAAGAACCTCATTCAGGGTCATAAACAGCAATATTGGGTTGTTTCTATGCCCTGAACAATAAACTCTCATACAAATGGGGTAATAGGGGTAGGGGAGTTCACAAAGCATACAAACAACTAGATAGATTATTTAAATGCTAGACCATAAAAGAGGGGAAACATGTTATAATATTTCAGAAAACACTACGGGCAGAATTAAACACATTGTTCTTGAGGCGTATAAACTTAATTGAAACATACCAGTATAGAAGTAAAGAATGCAGAAGAGGGTGAGCAAAGTCCTCAATAATGCATTAGAAAGAGAGATTTAAATGAGAGTGAATTATGAACTCAGATGGATTCTGTGTTCGTGAGTGAAAGTGGGGAAGGGGAGAGGTATTTATAGCCTTTGAGAACGAGTAAATAGTAAGGCAAGCAATATAATTTTAACACAAATAAGGAAATAATCACCAGTTAGAATCAAATAACCCAAGTGACTGCCCTTTAAATAAGGAATCACTATCTAACGAGTGTAACCACATTTAATTAAGGAAAGAAAATCAATTGAAGGACATACTGATTGTTGTCATACAAAGGGTAGTAAAAGCTTGAAGTAGGCAATCGAGTCCAAGTACAAAAATATGCTTAATTTTGGGAAAGATTAAGTAAGGAAAAGAATCTATTAATTTTAAACATCAAGTGAAATTAGGGCTTGTAAGAAAACTTTTGAAATCAGTCACAAAATCAAGATCAATCATGATTCTGCACTTCAACATATAAATAGAATGAACAAAAATATTAGTCACGCCAGGCCAAACACGTTGGCAAATCAAACACCATACAATAGTAGCAGAAGTAAGCATATGATTCAGTAGATAGTCAAGATTCACACACATAGTTAAAGTGAAGAAGAGAGTCAGAACAAGTGAAGTTCTCACAGTAACAAGTGAGGTAAAACTCTTATGACAGATTACAGTTTCATCGATGGTTGAATTGAAAGATAGTAAAACTCAAAATCAGACGAGTTACATAAAGAAAAGAGAGCCTGAAGCAAGGAATCAACTTTAAACAGACAAGATGCACAAACAAATTCAAAGAACTCAAATAGTCCCCAAAGCAACTAGGGTTTTAAAAAAAAATCAGTTAAGTCAAGCAACTCAGAGTTCCGAGTAAAAACCCCCTTAAGATTAGGGTTTCAACTATTAGTGAGTAGGCCAAATAGCCAGGCTCAGGAACTCAAATAAATCCCCCAAAACTCAGGGCTATTAAACATCAGATAAACTTAGAGAAGATAGGCATGTAAATCAAACAAAATCATGTCAAATAGACTTAAACAAAATCATCAAAAATTAGGGTTTTTAGTCATGCTTACATAGGCAAAGGTAAGTAAGACAAGTAAAGAACAGAAACATGCTGAGAATGAGAAAGGAAATTTGAAAATCACTTAACACAAAACACTAGTTAAAGGGACAGAGAGTTTTGAAAACAAAAGATTGGTGAAACTTCGAGAAATATGCACAGAAAACTCGAACACACAGAGATCTACAACAGATCTAAAATAAAACAAAAGAACCTCAGAGTTAGGGTTTCGAAGAACCCAAAGAATGTGAGAAAGGCTTTGAAAACTCCCCATCTAAGCAGTATAGTCACAAATCTAACTCAATCGGCCATGGCTGGCCAGAAAGGTCAAGGATGACCGGAGAAGAACCATCGAGCAAAAGCTTGGTCAAGATCCTTCTAGAGTCTGGTCATTAGACCTTAGAGGTGAGTACATAGAGGCCATAGGAGGCCGATATATGGTTTAGAGGAGGCTGGAAAGCCATAGATTAGGGTTTCAGGTGAGGCGGCGGCTATGTTTCAGAGGTGAGTTGAGAGAGAATGGGTGAGACGAGGGATTCAGGGGCGGCGTGTGGTGGGAAAATGAGATAAGGTTTTGGGGGTAAGGTGAATTCAAAAGGAAAGACTGGATTATGGCTGTTGATCAAAATGATCAAATGCCCAAGATTTAGAAAAGGCTCAAGTGGATTTAGGAATTGGGTCAAGGGGTCGGTTCAGTTTAAAAATGAAAATTGGGTCGTCTAATTAGTGGTGGAGTTGGGGCTGTAATGTGGAAAAAATAAAAATATGAAATGGGCTACAATTAAAATAGATACTTTTCCCTTTTTGAATTTATAAAAATAGTAAAAGATGTAAAAATCAAATTAAAAGCACAGTGTTAGCAAACGACATGTAAATATAAATTTTAAAATATTGGCAATGATTTTGTGATAAAATTTGCTATTAAATCGAGAAATAGGTTAAAATTTCAATTTCATGAAATTTTAGTTTAAAATACCAAATGGGCTTGTAAAAATACGTAAAAATCATGTAAATGACATTTTTGTTTAAATGAGAGAATAAAATAATAATTTCACCAAAATGACAAGTTCTGGGAATAACTATTGGTTTTTATTGTACAAAATAGGCCATAAATTGGTTTAAAAAATCTTTAAATAATTTGGGAAAAATACCAAAACCTTTGGGGATGCTTGTATATGCATATACATACTATTTTGAAAGTATTTTAAGTATAAAAGTATACAGTAAAAAATTGGATATCAACAGCTGCCCTTCTTTACTCGAGGAGGATGAAAGAATTGTCGGTTAAAGCTAAGATGGCCAATTTTGACCGAAACGGCGATTGTGAAGGGATTTTTACCGCACTCTGGTTTCCGAGCTGCCTACATATCCCTAATTTTACAAGAATCAGGACACATGTAGTTCAGGAACCATTGATAGAATATGCCAATGGAAATTCGAAAAGACAGACGCGATAGTTATATCTAAGAGGGGTTCTGCGAAGAACTGGAGCGGGGTCGTTCCTGCCGAGACGGCTGTGAACCAGCAGGAGTACCTGCAAATGGGTAGTATGTGTATATTGCATAATTTAAATGTGATGCAAGTTCCCGTTAGACTATGAATGTTGTCTTCGGATGATTAGGATGATGTCATCTAACTATGACGTCCCGGGCCATGAAAAGCATAAAAGTAAAGGTTCGCTGGCCATGAAATGATGTTCTTGGGCTATGTAGATGGTGCCTCCAAACTATGTCGCCTTTGAACGAGTTGGCGATCTTTTAGCCCTTGAGTCAATCTTTCAGCCAAATGAATGCACAGGGTGGCAATCTTTCAGTCGAACGAGAATTTAAAATGCAGGTGGCGATATTTCAGCTGAACGAGAATTTAAAATGCAGGCAGCGATATTTCTGCCATGCAGGATGGAGACAAAGCTTAGTCTTAAAGGCAGATAGTAGCCTTATGCAGTACAGAGGTAGAGCTAAACCTTGGAAGGCAGATAGTAGCCTTATGCAGATGCAGATTGAGACAAAGCTTAGTCTCGAAAGGTATATAGCAGCCTTATGCAATATGGAGGTAGAGCTCAACCTCGGAAGGTAGATAGTAGCCTTATGCAGACGCATATGGAGATAGAGCTTAGTCTTGAAAGTCAGATAGTAGCCTTATGCAGTATGGAGGTAGAGCTTAACCTCAGAAGGCTCATAGTAGCATCATGAGATGCAAATGGAGACAAAGCTTAGTCGCGAAAAGCATAGAGTAGCCTTATGTAGTATGGAGGTAGAGCTTAACCTTGTAAGGCAGATAGTTGCTTTATGCAGATGAAGGATGGAGATAGAGCTTAGTCTCGAAAGGTAGATAGTAGCCTTATGTAGTATGAAGGTAGAGCTTAACCTTGGAAGGCAAATAGTAGCCTTATGCAGATGCAAATGGGGATGGAGCTTAGTCTCGAAAGGAAGATAGTAGCCTTATGCAGTATGAAGGTACAACTTAACCTCGGAAGGCAGATAGTAGCCTTATGCAGATGCAGATGGAGACAGAGCTTAGTCTCGAAAGTCAGATTGTAGCCTTATGCATTATGGAGGTAGACCTTAACCTCGGAAGGCAGATAGTAGCCTTATACAGATGCAGATGAAGACCGAGCTTAGTCTTAAAAGGTAGATAGCAGCCTTATGCAGTGCAGGAATGTAAAAGAATGAATGGTAGTGAGTTTTCTTAGCTGGTAGACAGTTTACGATATTAGGACTGCTGGGAGCATGGAGTGTGGATAGTGACTTTGTGAATGGGCGATTGTTTCTCACTCTTGAAGAGAACGAGTGTGCGAATGTATTCAATAATTTGCGACCTGGGGTGCCTGCATCCAAAGAAAAATCGTGTTTTTTGTAAAGGGGAAAGGTTAGTTCGTATCCCCTGGCCCTTAACGTCACGTATCGTTAGGGTAGAGTTGCTTAACAATGGTGATGCAAATAATGTTTTTGCACGACTTAGTAAATATAATGCAAGTACTAATTTTAAAACCATTTTATTTTGGGTGAACCAGCAACTATAACGTGGTTCAAGACACAATAACCTTGCTTGTTCCCGAATTTTGAGGGCCCTCCTCAAAATTCTACCCCAGTTGACTGGGCTGGTGCTGCTGACGGTTGTGCCGAATAACTGAGCACAGATCGATTCTAGAATTTTGAGGGTCCTACTCAAAATTCTATCCCAGTTACAATTATGGGGGGGGGAGATGGAATTTTTATTGAGATGTGACAGAACCCATAGGGTTTCCTACGTATCCCCTCTTAAACAAGAATCAGGTTAGGCGTAGTTCAAAATATATCATGAAAGAAAAACATATGATCAAATGTAGTATCTTTTCACTGGGTCTGAGTTGATAGGCTTCGGCCAAATTTCTCCATCCATCGTTGTGAGAATAAGGGCTCTTCCAGTCAAAACTCGATGAACCATGTATGGACCCTACCAATTGGGAGAGAATTTCCCTTTAGCTTCATCTTGATGCGGAAATATCTTCTTTAATACTAACTGTCCTGACAAGAACTTCCTTGGCTTGACTCTCTTGTTGGAGGCTCTGGACATTCTATTTCAAGTATAGTTGACCATGACTGACATCATTCATTCTCTTTCCGTCAATGAAGGATAATTGCTCGTAACGACTTTTAACCCATTATGCATCATCTAGCTCTGTTTATTGTATGAACCTCGGGGAGGAAATTTCTACCTTGGCATGGATGACTGCTCATGTACCATACACCATCATGTAGGGAGTGGCCTAGTTGACATGCGGACCATGGTACGATAACCCAATAAGGCAAATGAAAGCTTCTTATGCCACTGTTTGTGCTTTTCGATCAACTTCCTTAGTATTTTTTTGATGTTCTTATTGGCCGCTTCTACAGCTCATGCATCTGAGTTCTCAAGTTGCTATTGAGATTAGAACCATTGTCAGTGATGATTGATTCCGATATCCCAAACCGGCAGACCATACGATCACGGAAAAAATTTGTTACTAACTTCTTGGTGATTGCCTTGTATGATGCTGCTTCAACCCATTTAGTAAAGTAATTAATTACCTATAAAATGAACCTGTGCCCATTTGATGCGGCAGGTTCAATTGGTCCAACGACATCCATTCCCCAAGGGGCGAATGGCCATGGCGAGCTTGTTATAGTGTGCTCGTTTGGACGCACCTTTATCATATCTGCATGTATTTGAAAATGATGGAATTTTTGAACACACTGGATGTCGTCCGTTTCTATAGTCATAAAAAAATACCCTACTCGGAGTATCTTCTTCACCAACACAAAACCATTCATATGCGGTCTGCAAGTTCCCGAGTGCACTTCCTCTAATAGTCTGGTTGCTTCTCTTACCTCGACACACCTTAATAATCCCAAATCAGGAGTCCTCGTATCCATGATTTCTCCATCGTGAAAGTAGTTGTTGGAAAATCTCCGAAGTGTTCATTTCTGAGTAGCATTGGTAAGTTCTGGGAATTCTTCTTTTGTCAGATATTCTTTGATATCGTGGAACCAAAGTTTCCCGTCGGCTTCTTCCTCGATGTGAGCACAATAAGACGGATGATCGTGAATCTTGACTTGGATGGGGTCAATAAATTTTGTATTGGGATGCTGGATCATAGATGACAAAGTAGCTAAAACATCAACGAACTCAATTTACATTCTGGGGACATGCTGGAATTCTATCTTTCGGAATCTTTTCCTCAACTCCTGTACATGAAGCAGATAGGGGAGTATTTTGGAATTCGTGGTTGCCCATTCTTCTCGAACTTTATGTATGAGTAGGTATGAGTCTTCAATCACTAATAGTTCCTGAATGTTCATGTCAATTGCAGGTTTGAGCCTAGGATGTAGGCTTTGTATTTAGCCATATTGTTGGTGCGCGGGAATCTGAGCTTGGCGGACACTGGGTAATGCTGATCAGTTTCTAATACCAAGACTACTCCTATACCAACTCCTTTTAAATTAGCTGATCCATCAAAAAACATCCTCCAACCATCATAGGATTCTACAATATCTTCTCCTATAAAGTCTACCTCTTCATCAGGAAAATACATGTTTAGAGGTTCATATTCTCCTCCTACAGGATTATCGGCGAGGTTATCTGCCAAAGCTTTCCATTTGACCGCCTTCTGGGTAACGTAAATAATGTCGAAATTTCTTAACAGAATTTTCCTTTTGGTGAGCTTTCTGGTAGGCATGGGCTTCTGAAAGATATATTTCAATGGGTCCATTTTAGATATGAGATAAGTTGTGTAGGTGAAAAAGTAATGCCTCAAATTTTGAGATACCTAGGTTAGAGCACAACAAGTGCGCTCTAATAAGGGTACCGATCCTCGTATGGGGTAAACTTCTTGCTGAGGTAGTAGATGGCTTTCTCCTTTCTCTGGTTTAATCATGTTGGCCCAAAACACACCCAAATACTCCATCCAATACTACACGGTAAAGCAACAGGGATCTCCCTAGCTCGGGTGGAACTAAGACTGGCGGCGTTGACAAGTATTCGTTAATTCTGTGAAAAGCCTTTTGACAGTCATCAATCCATTTAGTGCCGGCATCCTTCTTTACAATCTTGAAAATAGGTTCACAAATGACAGTGTACAGGGCTATGAAGGCTGATATAGTTGAGTCTTCCCAGAAAACTACTCACGTCCTTCTTGCTCTATTGTGGTGGCATCTCTTAATGGCTTTGACCTTTGAGGGATCCAGTTCTATTCCCTGGGACTCATAATGAAACCCAATAATTTTCCAGCGGGAATCCCGAATGCACACTTGGCGGGATTCAGTTTTAAGATGTATCTCCTTAGTCTGTTGAATAATTTTCTCAAATCCCCTATGTGATCTGTAGCTTTTATGGGTTTGATGCTGACATCATCCACATACACATCGATTTCATTATGTATCATGTCATGAATGATAGTGGTCATGGCCCTCATGTAGGTAGCACCGACATTCTTCAAATCAAACGGCATCATTTTGTAACAATACATTCCCCACGGAGTGTTGAATGCCATTTTCTCTGCATCTTCTTCATCTATCCATATCTGGTGGTATCAAGAAAAACAATCAACGAATGACTGCAACTCATGTTTGGGGTAGTTGTCAATCAATATGTGTATATTTGACAAAGGGAAATTGTCTTTAAGACTAGCCCGATTGAGATCCCGGCAGTCCACACAGACTCTAACCTTCCTATCCTTCTTTGGTACCGGCACAATATTGGCTAACCATGTTGGATACTCTACCACTCTAAGAACCCTGGCTTTGACTTGCTTGGTAACCTCTTCTTTGATTTTCAAACTCATGTCTGGCTTGAACTTTCCGAGTTTCTGTTTGATCGGTGGGCATGTCGGATCTATCGGCAACTTGTGAGCCACAATGGATATGTTAAGACCGATCATATCATCATACGACCAGGCGAATATATCCTCATATTCCTTTAGGAACTCTATATACTCTTTCTTTTCTGATGGTAACAGGTGTACGCTGATACGTGTTTCCTTGACATTTTATGTGTCTCCCATTAATGACCTCAGTTTCGTCTAAGTTAGACTTAGGCCTATTCTCAAAGTTCTCAACCTCCCTCACAATCTGTTCTGGTATTTTGTCCTCTTTTGAATCTATGTCCATTTGTTGTATTGTCTCGTTGCAAGTTACAATCGTTGGTTCATCATCAAGATATGTAATAGTAATGTTGTGTAAAATAAAATAAAAGATAGAGAAAGTAATAAGAGCGAAATATAAAGATAAACTTGGAAAATGCTTTTGATTAAATTCATAATTGTTTGAAACATCGGAGCTCTTTTCAAAAGTAAAGAAAATGCGGTAAAGTAAAATTGACTAAAAAAGAGTAAATGTGATGCATAGTGCATTATTTAGTCTTGCTACCCCGAAGCTCTCCGGGCACTGGTGGTCCTGACTGACCAATTGGTAAGGCATTCTCCTTGGTTCACAGCTTGAATGGAAGGGCCTTCTTCCCCCTTATCCTCGAAGATAACACAACTGTCCATGTCATCCTCCAAAAATAGGTTCTTCATTAATGCTAGTGTTTCATCTTCTTTGATCCATATATAATGTTGGCCGGCTGAAAAGTCTACTCCAACTGAGGTAGAGGGTACTTCAATGGGTAGTATGGACCGCGCCATGGTGTCGACCAGTTGTTGAACTCACTCTAGGTGTATTCATATCCTAAGCCAAAAGTAGTTCCATGCTCTTTCTACTTGATAGGTTTGGTGATGCATTGGAGATTCTTGCCAAGCCCTTTTCCGGGATCGTATACACTCCAATTCAGAATGCTCTCAATTTTGTTATCCCGCCACTTATCTTTATCTATGTCGTTGACTCGCACAATATAATAATATGTTTCTCCACCTATCCTCCTTCTTCCTCCGATCATCGGGACAGCTTGGCGACTGTATATAGGGTTTCCACCGTCGCCATGAATGATTACTTCCTGATGATTCCACTCAAATTTTATAGCCTGATGCAAATTTGATGCCACAGCCCTAGTGGCGTGGATCCAGGATCGTCCTAGAAACAAATTGTAGGACGTTGGTACGTCAATGACTTGGAACTCAACATCAAACTAGGTGGGTCCATTTGCAGGCATAAGATAATTTTTCCAATGGTGGACCTTTGAGATCCATCAAAATCTTTAACGCTGATAGCCCCATCTTTGATCTCGTGCAAATCCTTACCCAATGTCTTGAGAGTTACCAATGGGAAAATGTTGAGGCTAGATTCCCCACCGACTAGAATCTTGGTGATAAAGTTATCCTCGCGTTGCGCAGTGATCCGTAATGCTTTGTTGTGACCGAGCCCTTCTAGTGGTAGTTCATCTTCGTGGAAAGGGATCTTATGGCTTTCCAGTACCTACCCTATCATGTTTGCCATTTCACCTCCTGTAATGTTGCTGGCAATATATGTTTCACTCAGTATTTTCATTAAGGCATTTTTATGTGCCTCGGAGCTTTGTGGAAGGGCCAGAATGGAAATCTGTGATGGCATCTTGTTCTGTTGTTCAGCGACTGAGTACTCTTTGGCCTGTACCTTCCTCCAAAGGTCATCGGGTCTAATTTCAATAGTTCGCCCAGAGGCCTACTTGCTGGACACAGCTAAATGTTCCGAGGTGTAAACCCTACCTGTCCTGGTCATGCCTTGTGCGACAATTGCTTCCCTAGTGTATGTATTTCCCTTCCTTCTAGCCTCAGCGGTGTACTCCCATGGTAAAACATTTGTCTTGAACGGGGTGATGTCTGTCGTGGAAACAAGAATTGGTACCTTGGGTAACTTAGTAGGTTCAAATGGCGCAGGCACCTCTGGTGCCTTGAACTGAACCTCAATTGGCTTTGGTGCCTTTGCAGAAGGTGTTTTAAACTCGAGCGGCACAGACATATTTACCACATCACCCTCAGAGGGTTGAACCTGAACAACAATGGTATTGAGAGTAACTGTCGGTTTCCTACGTTCGTCTCCTTCTATTATCAGACTGATTGACCCTTTGGGGTCCCAATCATCTTCAATCTCGATCATATGGATGCCCCCACCCTTGTGGTCAGGCAAAGGGTTGTTACGGACACTGGGAGCAGGCTCCTTTACTATAATGATCTTGTTGTAAATTAGGTTCTGAATTTTGTCTTTCAACGAGCGACACTCGTCGATGGTATGGCCTTTCATCCGGGAATGGTATATGCAAGTTTGTGTTCGGTTTGACCCATTAGGAAGGGTTTTCTAGCTTTACTGCTGGAATAGGGGTAACGTAACCAGCTACTTTGAGTTTCTCATACAATTGATCAATTGTCTCGGCTATGGCAGTATATTGTCTAAGAGGTTTGCGGCCAAAGTTTGGTCTAGGTCGAGGAAAGTTTTGGTGGGTAGGTGGTGATGGGTAATGAGAAAGGTGGGAATTATATGCTTGGTACACAGGTGCGGGTTGGGAATATCTTGGTAAAGTGGGTTGATATGTGGGTGGTGGAGGTAATTGGTAGGTGGATGGTGGAATCTGGTATGTGGGTGATGGCTCTTGGTGGTTTAGGGTAGGTTGATATGTGAGTGGAGCTGAGGGATAGTATTAGCAATTCACAGTGGAGTTGTTCCTTTATGCAGCCATTACAAAATTCACATCCTTTTTCTTTAACGAGCCATCAAACTGTAAGGCCTTGTTGGTAGCTTGCAATGCCTCGAGGTTAGTGACCATACCATTTTTGATGCCTTCCTCAGTCTTTTCTCCCAACTTGATGATATCAGAGAACTTTTGGCTTTCTATTAGCATCAGCCTCTCGTAATACTGCGGATCTTGATAACGAACAAAAACTTGTTCATTTGTTCTTCATCCAAGGCCAGTCTAACCTTAGCAGCTTCTGACCTCCAATGAGTACCATACTCGCGAAAGGGCTTTGTAGACTTCTTTATGAGATTCTAGATATAGAAAATATCTGGTGCGTTCTCAGTGTTGAATCTAAATCGATGCATAAATTCATATGCCATGTTCACCCAACTAGTCCATTTCTTCGCATCTTGGCTAATATACCAAGATACAACATCACCATTCAAGCTCCTCATGAATAGCTTCATGCGGATCTTTTCGTCTCTTCCGTCTCCTACCAACTTTTCACAATACATTCTCAAATGGACCCTGGGATCACCTATAGCATCGAATATCTCGAACTTAGGAGGTTTGCACCCCTCCGAGCACTCGAAATCTAGCTGAACACAAATATCTTCATAGTTCAACCCTTCAACACTCATGTTACCTTCGAAACATTGGACCCGGCTAGTCAACTTCTTGATCTTAGCGGCCAAATTCTAAATGATAGAGCTTTTATCATCTGACTCGACTACACTGGTGATTGTCTAACTGTAACGCGGCATGGTGTCCACAAAGATTGGACTGTTATGGTCTTTTGTGGTCTTTTGTGGTTCACGAATGTGCAGTGGAGTGTTATGAGTTGATTGCATCGGAGGTTGTGGGATGTTTTGGTGCGGGGTTCTGAGTGTTAGCATCATGAGCGGAAAGAGTGATTGACATGCTTGCCAGGTTGCTAACTTCGTCTAATTCCTCTAGGAATCTTAGCAAAGTTGCTCCAAATGAGCAGCAGTCTCCTTGTTGATTGCGGCGTTCTAAGAAGTTTCCTCAAGTTCCTTCCTAGCGTTGGTATCTCCCATTTTGCCTTTGTTCCTGTTTCTTCTAGGACTCGGAAGAGGAAGAGGTGGAGGACCCTTGGGTCTTATTGAGTATGATGATGGTGCCAGAATTCACGAACTAACCTTTTGGGAGGAGAATAAAAACAAAAGAAAAACAAAAGGTAAAAAGTTAGGGCAGATTCTGATAATATTGTGATATTAAACACATTGTGAGGGAATATAAATCGCGTTCTAATTTTGGGTGCTTCATTGTGCCCGAGGAAGGTCTAGCGACAAATTGCGTTTGGAGAACTTATAATGCTAAATGCTTCTTTTTATTGATAAAACAAGACGAGTCTTGAAACAACTGAATGATAAAAGATGTCACTAATGTCTTATTACATTAAGAGAGCATGAAATGAAAGATCCTAACTATTTGGTCCTAGATGGACCTTCCCAGACTTGGTACTCTTGCTTCCCTTGTACAGCTGCATCAACTCGCGTGTCCCTATTAGCAGCTAAGCTCAAGCTAGATGTCCGCCTACACTTTGTTCAACGTTCTGACAGTCTTCAATTCTTTTTAAGAACTTCCCTTCACACTCTACCAGACCTCACTCCAGATACCCCAAACGGTTATTAGCGTTGACAACCATATCTTTCCATTTGTTGATTAGCTTTTCTTGGGCTTCATGTATTCCCGATATTCATTCTCACATTCTTTCATCTTCTTGCGATTGTATTTAACTTGCGATTCAATTTTCTCGTCAATGATCCTATGGTCGTGGACGAATTTTGGACAACCCAAACCAATATGATAATCTTCCAACCAACCTGTGCAGTGCGGAAGACACACGGAATGATACTTATCGGGTTCGATAGACTCCTTACCTAACACTAGCTTGTAGTGCCACATATGCTGAGCGTGAGACCTGTGGGGGCTATCATCATCTTGAAAGTCAGCCTTGAAGTGAATCATTTTCTTTATCTTAGGTATGATTTGTGTCCTTCGAGCTTCCCTCATGGCCCGTAGTGGGACATAAGGATGAGTCCCTCTTAGACCAATGATTGTGAGGAATGGTGCATTTCGAGAACGGATGATAAACTCCTCGGTTTGGAACCACTCAAACATCCACTGAATTTGCTCTTCTTTTAGATTCTCAATAAACTCTACCCATCCACCAGCATCCTCTGGCTGAGCGAACATGTTGAGTATGAAGTTCATTCGCTTTGGGTGATGAAAAGAGATATGGTCATCCCAATCCCTGCGGATAATTTCCTATCTGTAGTCACCTTTCTGAAGGTGCTCTATGCGCCAAATGTGAAGTAGCATATTACAACACTCGAAATGTGGTGCCCCTCGCTAACACTTCCCTAAGGCTTGATATATTTCAGCGATGATCATTGGCAATATGCTGAAAGACTGCCCATCGATTCCCTCCATTAAGGTCTTGGTCACCATGGCTAGTCTGGCGTGGATCCTAGCCTTCTTCATAGGGAAACTTATCATGCCCAGAAGCAAAACATAAACACAAACACCCTTCTATATATATGTCCCAAAGAAGTGAGAGCGAATTTGTCCATGTAGGTGTGAGAGGACTTGCTGTTGCCATATCTCCCGTACAAGAAGTTGAATGGTATGTATGAGTCCTTCAAGTAAGAGAGGTCGGGATTTTTCTTGAGTCCCATCATCTTAAGAAAGCCTCTACCTTTAATGTTCTCCGGCATAAGGAACCCCGGAGTCTCCCAAGGGATACCAGCTAGGCCCCCTATCTCCTCCTGTAAAGAGGTCATTTCCAAATCCTCGAAGTAGAACACTGATCGATCACCATCCTAAAATAAAGTAGCAGCCTCAATGATTTGGTTGTGGGGTAGGATTTCCAAAGGTGAAGGCAAGTTTCCTAAGTATTTGCGGACAAGGGTTTGATCACTACTATGAAGATCTTCCCACCAACTCAGCAACTTTGGGTGAATGTTTGATACCATACGGAATCTGGGGACCTCGTGCCTCATTTCTGCAAAACAAAAGGGTTTGATCCTACCCCTGCGAGACTCAACTTATTTCAATCAATAATTAGCATGACAAAGAACTTAAGTTCTCCAAATGAATGCATATAACGTGGGGGGTGTCAGTTTAGGTCTTAAGGAAACCCGATGGAGTTTGGTTTTAGGTTATCTTAAGGACTCATTACGCGGACAACATAACTGACTCGGCTAGGTTTGACCATGATGCATGAACAAATTAACGGAATAAGGTTTCTACTTTTGAAGTGCTATACAAGGTACCCTTGAGCGGACAACTCAAGAGGGGAAGGCACGAAACTGTCAACTACACCATTGATCGACTAGTTTCACCGCAAATATGTCTTTGCCACATTTAGGGGGTTTATCATATCGGAAGGGCTCAGCCACACATTACTATAGGATTTGTTTTGGAACGAGTTGAATATGATATCGAGGAATGCAGTTACAATAATGAAGCAAATTGCATGCATTTTCAAGTTCATAAAGATTACAATAAATACTCATAAATTACAATGTAATTGAAATAATAAAGTAGTAAAAGAAGAAATGAAAAGGAAAGAAAAACATGAAGAGCCTAGTTAGTAATTGCAATGAAATAATCAAGAACGTGTAATAAATGCAATTAAATAAAATCACAAAAGCAAGTAATGGTAAAAGCCTAAAAGAAATCCCCAACAGAGTCGCTATGCTGTCGATGCTCCCCCCTCTTTTTCACCCCTCAAAGGGTGGAATCGGGTTTTACGACATTATGGACAAAACAACTCTTGTTCCCTTTGGAGGAGCCGAGTTATTGAGTTTGAAGAGTCGCCACCTAATGATTATAGTGCATTAAGACACTTATTAGAGAAAAGAAAGGATTCGAAGGAATAACCAGAGTTCGGGTACGGCTTGGGGTTTTCTCGAGGGGAAGGTGTTAGGCCCCCCACAAGATCCACTAGTATGGTTCCCGACCTTGCTTAGTTGTGACTTTAAGAAGAGTAAGAGTAAACAAACAAGTTTTGCACACAGGGAATACAAATAAGTTGAAAGTTTTAAAAGTAAAGAGAGAAAAAAAATAAGTGCTTTTGAAAGGAAACATAAATTGTTCAAGTAAAACATCATGCCATATGAATGGAGGGAGAGGGTCCTAGGTTTAAATATAATATGGATCACATCGGTGAAATGTCTAGCAAGTCATTCCCACACGAGATATTAGTGCGCCATATTATCATCTCCATAATCTACCCTTCCCACCCGCTAAGGTATTTAAGCACGATTGGTTTCATTTACTTATTGCATGATAGTACCAGTCCCAACCTATTATTCCCGGAGTATTTAGGACTTCTAATCCTAAAGTGAAAGGAAATGGATAGAGGCATATATGGGGTTCAAAAGGATAAAATACTAGTGGCGACAAACAAAACACATAACAAGTACAAGGGATTAACAAACAAATATGCAAGGCCTACATAAAACCTCGTAAATCAGCTAGCACTTAATTTAGCATGTCTTACACATATTTATCTGGTCTTAAAATTAAAATTAAATGACTGACGGACTAATTTAACACATAGAGTTGTATAAAAAGTCTGCATTAGGCAACCCGGATCCAGTTGTCAGAAGTTTCGGTATTTTAAACATGTTATTGATTAAGAACCTAAAGCAGAAGAGTTTGAAACAGGAGATTGAAAATTGCACAAGTTCAGAGATGGCTTTGAAAATCAGCAGAATTGTTTAAGTAAAATACAATAGAGTTGTAGATGAGAGTTCCGAAAATTAAAAGAGTTTGAAAGTATGAATAAGTTAAAGACTGTTTTAAAAATTGTAGTTTCATGAGATGAATAAAAATTCAGGCTGAAAAATGAAAACTGTTCCAGGAAAGACGCTGCATGTTTAGATGATTTAAGAGCATTGTAGACTCGAAAGAGTTTTTGAAATAATAAGTTTGGATGTGTTTGGTTGAAAAAAATGTTGAAGCCATTTGATAGGTTATTTCTTACACATATTTAAGCGAGTTTGAAACCCTATATGCCTGATATCTATATCTTGATATTTAAGACTCGTTACTATTATTAAACAGGTACGAAATGAGTATTTTATTACCCTATATGCAACTAATTGTTTGATAATCAGGTCCTATAGGCAGGATTTCTAGTGATTGAGTATGACTGAACATTAAATCTTATAGACATGATTTCTAAATGATTGATTTAAGAAATGTTAAAAACCTATAGACATGATATCTAAGTGATTTAAAGTATTGAATCTATAGGCATCGTATCTACCTTTTTAGCATATGCAAGTAAATATAAACCCCTCCCATTCCCTTTACTAATACTTTCCCAAGTTCTTTTTACAAGATTATTATTGAAAATAATGTAAATACCAGAAAATACATAACGTCCTATAGCTAGATTTGACCAGCCTAATTCAATCTTGATATCCAATAACATGCGTTTCGCCAAATCCGGATTCCTAGGCCTTCTCTCATCTAACGGGATTCAGAGTTCCAAGGAGTCTCAACGACTTCAGGCAGTGCTTATACTATGGATAATAATTAGAACAGAATGGTGCAGTGCAAAATAGCCAGCCCTAAAGCATCCAAGTTCAGAGGGAACTCGAGGGTCCCAAAGCATGGCTTACGAGAGGGGAGTAGAACTTAGGACTAGGAGTAAGTGCAAAGAGAAAAAGGAATTGGGGAACGATAACATATGGTGGTCATGCCCAGCCATGGGTGTGGACTAGCACACCCCTGACCATTTGTTTGGTAAAACAAGTTACGAGAAGACATGTGAGGGTCAAACCTGAGCCTAGATGGTGATCAGGACACCACCAGACACAGATCAAGCTCAGCACATAAAAGGGGAGATAGGGAGTGGGGACTAATTGAGTTAGGGGGTTCCAAGAACCCAGTTCAGGGTCATTGACAGCAATATTGGGGTGCTGCTATGCCCTGAACAATAAAATCTCATACAAAGGGGGTAACAGGGGTAGGGGAGTTCACAAAGCATAAAAACAACTAGACAGATTATTTCAGATAAAAGAGGGGAAACATGTTATAATATTTCAGAAAAACATATGGGCAGAATTAAATACATTGTTATCGAGGTGTATAAACTTAATTGAAACATACTATATAGAAGTAAAGAATGCAGAAGAGGGTGAGCAAAGTCCTCAATAATGCAAGTATCAGAAAGAGAGATTTAAAGTGACAGTGAATTATGAACCTAGATGGATTCTGTGTTCGTGTGTGAAATAGGGGAAGGGGAGAGGTAATTATAGCCTTTGAAACCCAGTAAATAGTAAGGAAATCAATATAATTTTAACAAAAATAAGTAAATAATCACCAGTTAGAATCAAATAACACAAGTGACTGCCCTTTAATTAAGGAATCACTGTCTAACAGGTGTTAACACGTTTAATTAAGGAAGGAAAATCAATTCAATGACATATTGATTGTTGTCATACAAAGGGTAGTAAAAGCATGAAATAGGCAATCGAGTCCAAGTACAAAAATATATTTAATTTTGGGAAAGATTAAGTAAGGAAAAGAATTAATTGATTTTAACATCGAGTGAAATCAGGGCTTGTAAGAAAACTTTTGAAATCAGTCACAAAATCAAGATCTATCATGATTCTGCACTTCAACATATAAATAGAATGAACAGAAACATTAGTCATGTCAGGCCAAGCACGTTGGCAAATCGAAGAAGAGAGTAAGAACAAGGTCTCACAGTAATAAGTGAGGAAAACCCTTATGAGAGATTAGGGTTTCATCGATGGTCGAGTTGAAAGATAGTAAAACTCAGAATCACACGAGTTACATAAAGAAAAGAGAGCCTGAAACAAGGAATCAACTTTAAACAGACAAGATGCACAAACAAATTCAAATAACTCGAATAATCCCCAAAGCAACTAGGGTTTTCAAAAAAATTAGTTAAGTCAAGCAACTCAGAGTTAGGAGTGAAAACCCCCTTAAGATTGAGGTTTGAACTATTAATGAGTAGGCCAAATAGGTAAGCTCAGGAGCTTGAATAAATCCCCCAAATCTCAGGGCTTTTAAACAACATATAAACTTAGAGAAGATAAACATGTAAATCAAATGAAATCATGTCGAACAGACTTAAACAAAATCACCAAAAATTAGGGTTTTTAGTCATGCTTACATAGGAAAAGGGAAGTAACACAATTAAAGCAAACAAACATGCTGAGAATGAGAAAGGAAATTCGAAAATCACTTAACACAAAACCCTAGTTAAAGAGACAGAGAGTTTTGAAAATAAAAGATTGGTGAAACTTCGAGAAACATGCTCAAAAAATTCGAACACGCATAGATCTAGGGCATATCTAAAATAAAACAAAAGAACCTTAGAGTTAGTGTTTCGAAGAACCTAGAGAAGGTGAGAAAGGCTTTGAAAACTCCCCATCTAAGCAAGATAGTCGCAGATCTGACTCGATCGGCCATGGCTAGGGAAGGGTCAAGGATGACCGGAGAAGAATCATCTAGTAAAAGCTTGTTCAAGATCCTTCAAGATTCTGGTCATGAGACCTTAGAGGTGAGTACATAGAGGCCATAGGTGGCCGATATATGGCTTAGATGAAGCTGGAAAGCCACAAATTAGGGTATCAGGTGAGGCGGCGGCTAGGTTTGAGAGGTTAGTAGATAGAGAATGGGAGACACGAGGGATTCAGGGGTGGCATGTGGTGAGAAAATAAGATAGGGGTTTGGGGATAAGGATGAATTAAAAAGGAAAGATTGGATTATAGCCGTTGATCAAAATGATCAGCGACTAGGATTTAGAAAAGGCTCGAGCGAATTTAGGAATTGATTAAAAATGGAAATTGGGTCGTCTAATTGGGGGTGGAATTGGAGTTGTAATGTGGCTAAAATAAATATATGAAATGGGCTACAATTGAAATAGCCACTTTTCCCCTTTTAAATTTATAAAAAAATAGTAAAAGATGATAAAAATCAAATTAAAAGCACATGGTTAGCAAACCATATGTAAATATTAATTTAAAAATATTGGGAATGATTATGTGATAAAATTTGCTATTAAATCAAGAAATAGGCTAAAATTGCAATTTCATGCAATTTTAGTTTAAAATACCAAATGGGCTTGTACAAATATGTAAAAATCATGTAAATTATATTTTTGTGTAAATGAGAGAATAAAATAATTATTCACCAAAATGACAAGTTCTGGGAATAACTATTGGTTTTTATAGTGCAAAATAGGCCATAAATTAGTTTAAAAAACTTGGGACATACCAAAACCTTTGGGGGTGCTTGTATATGAATATACATGCTATTTTGAAAGTATTTTGAGTATAAAAATACATAGGAAAAAATTGTGTATCAACACTTCTTAGCCGAAAAATGCCTTTTGGTGGCATTGTTTACCTCCTCTTCATTTGAATATTTCTCGACAGAGGTTTTTCCTGGAGGTATTTTCGAGAGATCTTTGCCCTTGTATGTAACCACTGTTTGCTAATAGTTCCATGGTACGGAAGCAGGGCTCATTATAGGCTTCTGTGGTGTGCGTCCAATAACCACTGGCTCACTCAGTCGAGTTTGTTTAATTGTCCCTTGTACCACATAGGCTTGCTTGGTTCCAAACATTTGTGTTCCTTTCTTCAAATCAGCTTTCTCTTGTGGTTCTGTCTTGGTGATTTTGCTCTTCTCCTCCCCTTTCTTTTGTTTCGGGTCCACCTCGGGCTTTCTTTCTGCATCAACAATAGCAATTATAGCTTTTAAGGCTGGATCGAATTCTTTGTCCTCACAGATCAAACCGATTATTAACCCGATGTTGTGAGCGGGCAGCGGATTATAGGTCATATTTGGGACATCCTCATCCTTCAACAAAATTTTCCCTTGCTCTATTAAATTTTGAAACGCTTGTTTCAGAGTCCAACAATCATTTGTATGATGGCCCCCTGCCCCTGAATGGTATGCACACCTGACATTGGCTCAGTAGGCAGGCGATGTCGGGTTCTGTCTGTTTTAAGGAACTGTCTATAGTAAACCTATTTGGACAAGTTTCGGGAATACACAAGAGTAAGATTCACCAATTGGGGTGAAGTTTGGTCTCTTGGGTGGTTCCTAGGGACGAAGTTATTTTGCGGAGGTCGAGGATTATTGTGGTTCTGATGGGGAGGCTGATTTCTTGGGAATGGAGGTTGATTTCTGGGGGCATTTAGCTGCGGTCCGACGAAAGGTTGAGCATTCATGACCGCATATGGTTGTGGAGCATAGGACATTTCTTGATGAGGTTAATCATGCTCAGGGTTTCTTTCTGAAAACATGGGTCTAGGAGCGCGGTGTGTTCTCACACCCGAAGCCGCCATGGATGTTTCCTCTTTTGTCCTACCCTTTGCCATTCCTCCAGACCCGCCTTGGATGACTTGGGAGGTAGCTCTAATAGTTGATTGGCTCAAAATTCTACCTGTTTTCAGTCTATTCTCCACCATTTCACCAATTTTAATTGCCTCTACAAGAGGCTTGCCCATGGCTAACATCATATTCTGAAAATAGTCTGCTTCCTGGGCCTAAAGAAATATAGTGAAAATTTCCACTTCATCTATAGGAGGCTTCACCCTTGACACCTGTTCGCGCCACTTAATTGCACATTCGCGGAAACTCTCTAAGGGTTTTTTCTTGAGATTCCCCAGGGAGTACCTATCTGGCGCAATGTCCATGTTATACTGAAATTGTCGAACAAAGTATTGGGCCAGATCATCCTACATATGCCACCGTGAGACATATTGATCCATGTACAACTCTAAAGCGATGCCGATTAAGTTTTCCCCGAAATATGCCATCAATAGTTCTTTTTTGCCGCCGATACATCGTAACTGATTTCAGTACTTCTTCAAGTGAGCAATAGGGTCGAAGTGCCCGTTGTACTTTTCAAATTTTAGTGTTTTGAACCCTGACGGCAAATGCACATGCGGGAACATGCACATATCAGTATATGAGACGCTCTTCTGTCCGCTCAAGCCTTGCATATTCTTTATGCTTTGCTCGAGACTCCTCATTCTCTTTCCTATTTCATCCTGCTCTGGGGATTTGGGGGTTTTGTCCTGTCCCGGTGTAAACTCATATGGTGGATAGGAGTAGGTGTACTGGGGATAATAAGGAGGGTCAACCTAAAAAATAGGATTCTGGAATGTGAAGACCGAGGGGTCAAAAGCATGCTTCAGTAGCGATGGTGTTCTTGGGGAAGAAGGTGGGGCTATGAAGATACTAGGAGCAATCCTAGATGGTAAAACTCAGGGGTGACCCTCAGAGGGTGATGCGAAGAAGTTAGCAGTCATAGTAGGTTGCCCCAGAGAAATATTTGGGCGGCTAATGGGGACAATGGTAACCCCTCCAGATCTAGGGAACGACTCCGGAAGTTCGAGGATAGTGCTTGGGGGTTCCTTTCCGTTGTTGCGTCCTACATTTCCATCAATCGTAGGCTTAATTTCTGGTTTTCTTCAGCTGTGAAGGATTTAGAGACCGGGACCCCCGAGATTGGGCTATCTTTGGGTATGAGGATTGCAGGTAGGGTCATTTATGATGACATCTCTGTATTTCCTTTTGATCTGGTGAAATATCGATGCGAGGCCCACTTACCACAAACCAACAACGGTTTCTAAAAAACTAAGCTCGAAATTTGCAGCAACAATGGCTAGTGTGAAACAAGTAACAGATAGGTAACTGAAACATTGGAGTGTGATGCACCTATGCACCTACACAGTTAAACAAATATTTACATGTTTGCTTTGGTTGCATGCGTCATCGCGGCTTTTGCTCTTATTCTTTTTCTCTTTTCTTTCTCTTTTTTTTTTTTGTTTTCTCTCATTTTCTTTACCTTGTTTTTCATTTTCTGCTTTTCTTTTCTTTAGCCCTAGTTTTTTCTTTCAATGCCCTATTGCCTTCCTTTGTGCTTCTTTTTCTCTCTTATTTTTCCTTTATTTATTTCCCTCGTATTTCTCTTTTTCTCTTTTTTCATAGGATTACGATCGAATCTTATGTAGATTCCCTACGTATCATGACCCCGCATGAATCAGACCAGGAGTAGTTCTTGCAAATAAAATGCAAAATTAAGGAAACAATTTTTGGGAATTTTCTCAAATTTTCACTAATAACAACTGCGATTACAAAAGCTACTATACTATTTGTTTTTTTTTTTATCAAAAAATGAGAAAGTACAAAACACACTCAAAACCAAAATAGAGACGCCATGATTAAAAACCAGATCGAGAGCACATCAAAGCTTCACATCCTGGGGCTCACGGGGCATCACTCTGCATCGCCGCGGGCCTACGCGCAGGACTGAGTTTCAATGTCAACTGTAGGCTATTTTAAAAAAAAAGGCTATTTTAATGACTTTTAAAAATGGCTATTTTTCAAAAAAATTATTGAAGAAACCAAAGATGTGCTTTTGCAAATACGATCTTTCAGCACTTCCGAAAGGGAGATTTTAAGGTTGTGCCCGCAAACTATTTAAAATAACTAAGGGTGACTTTTCTTGGGGACATTTGACTTAGTTTAAACAAGAATGGACTCACCCAACTTATTTTTACAAAATTTAAAATTTTGACAATATTTGGCTATTTTTTGGAAAAGGGAGGTTGGACCCGATGAGGGTTGCCTACGTATCTCACATCCGGTAAGAATCAAACCAACAAAGTTCAGATGGATTTTCCGAAACTGAAACAACAGTTGTCTTTCAATTTTTTCAAATATTTTTCTTTTTTCTTTTTCTTTATTTTTCAAAAATCCGATAGCATTTCGGTACTATTTGGGCATTGAGTTTTTTCAAAACAAATGGTCACTCTCACTTAGTTCTAACACTGCTATTTTCCACAATTTTCATTCATTATGTACAAGCCGGTAAACATGCGAAGACAAGCAAATAAATGCGCAAGTAGCACGTAAGATGTATCGGGATGGTCATTTCATTTAGGTCAACTGTCCTAGACGGACCCAACCCCTCTGTTAGTCTCTTAAGTCAAATGTACGTGATGCCAATAAATGTCCTACTAGGGATCCGACATGAGTTTATTGTTCTTCTAGGTTTAAACCCTAGGTTTATTAGTCTAGACATGGCTTAACCAAGCGGGTAACTCGAGCCGAGGGGGAGGCAGCGTACCGGGGATACAGAAGCTACGATGGCTTAGCAACTTATCCAAACCTCGTTCTAAATTAGGAAAGACTCTAAATAGAAGAGAAGCTACATGAAGTGCACCATTCTCAATGATGTAGAAGACTCAGAAAGAGGAAGGGATTTGCGACAGTTTATATATACAATTTCAACATATATCAAAGCGGTAAACATTTAACACATATAGTATGGAAGCATGGACAAAATCAGATAAAATTCAATTATAATAATTAAACTAAGCTCGAATTCTTTGAACCCTGAACCGGAATTCTGGGTTCGTTTCCCCAACAGAGTTTCCAGAGCTGTCACACCTCCGTTTTTACCACACCTACCCCAAAGGATAAATGTATAAGGGAGAGTTTCCATTTAAAGTGACATCAAGGTTAGATCAGTGTTGGATCAGAGTGAGATAGTAGTGGACTAGAACCTGACTTACCATTGTAGAGATAATGTACCTGTACAGTTATTTTTAGAACTGTTTAGTGATAATACAGGTGTTCTTACCTTTGGTTATTATTTATTATTTACTACTCACTGAGTTGGAAGATACTCACCCCACTCCCTGCACCATATGTGCAGATAAACGGATCCAGGAGGGCAGTTGAGCTATACACTGTTGTTTTTACCATCAGCTGAGGAAACATCGAGGTAGCTGCCAGCGTCCGCAGGACCCGATCTCTCCCTTCCTCTATCTATCTTTTGTTTATTCTATTTAGACTAGGATTGTATAGGATGTACTCTTTTGTTAGAGGCTCATACTTGTGACACCGGATCTATTGGGCTGTATTCCAGTTGTTTTTATTTCTGCATTTATTATTATTGCTATGAAAATAGGCTAGTTAAGCTTAAATAGAATGATCTTATTTTTAATAATTGAACTGGTTATCTGGAAAATGGTCAGGCTTGCCTAGCAATGTGTTGGGCACCATCACGACCGGGGTTTGGGTCGTGACAGTCAACCTGAAGTTGACTATGTGGTCAGAGGGCTCGGATGTGAATTCCGATGGTTTGGTTAGTATTGGGAGGTGAATTGTGACTTAGTGGAGCGATCAGAATTGAATTTGGAGGTCCGGTGTAGAAATAGGCTTGAATTGGCTAACTTGGAATTTTGGCGGAATCCGAATGATAGTTGAGATTTTGAGTCAGGGGCCGGAATGAAATTTCGACAGTTGCAGTAGCTTTGTTAGGTAATTTTGGATATGTCTACAAATTTTTAGGTCATTCAGACATCGTTTGGTCGAGTTTTTGATTGGATGTAGGTTTCAAAAGTGCTAAGGAAAATTAGGCTTGAATCCGATGTAATTTAGTGATTTTCTGTATAAGGACTTGTTTTTATGATTGGAACAAGTTCATGTTGTATTTTCGAGTAGGTTTGTATTTTTGGTTGAGGTCCCGAAGGCCGTTTCGGATCGTTAAACGGAAAGGAATTGGAAGAATTTCATGTTTGTGGATTTCTGTCTTCTGTGTTTCCGCTTCTACGGAAGATGGACCATAGAAGTGAGTCCGCAAAATTGGATTATGGAGAGCATGAGCGGAATTTGGGCTTGTGATGGAGTTTCGTAGAAGCGGACGCCTTTACGCAAAAGCAGAGTTGCAGGAGCGACTATGGGACCGTAGAAGTAGTTAGGGGCTTTTGGGTGAAGATCGCTGAAGTGGTCGTATGACCGCATAGGCAGAATTGCAGAAGCGGTTGTTATCCGCAAAAGCGGAACCTGAAGGGCTTAAGTGAAACCGCAAAAGCGGTTCTTTTACCGTAGAAGAGGGATCGCGGAAGCGGCTAAGGTGCCGCAGAAGCGAAAATCGCTGAGGGTTTAAGTGTATCAGTGTTATTAAATTTTTGAAGTGTAAAAACATTTGGGGCTTCGAACTAAGAGAAGAATTGGTCAATTTTGAAGAGGAATTCGTGGAGTATCATCAGGTAAGGACTCTTGGACCTAGATTATGTTATTATATTGATAAAATATAGATTTAATCACTGAAATTGTAGTAATTAAGGTGTAAGAAAAGAGGATTTTACTTGAAGCCTATGAAATAGTAAATTGATGATTTGAAGGGGCAAATCTCTGATTTTGATAAATTTTATATGTATGGACTCGTGTTGAGATGGGGATTATAAATGTAAATTTCATATTTTTTGAGAAGCGGAACAGGGGCTCGGGTTTTGGCAAGTTCGTGTTTGTGGGTGTAAGTCGAGTTATATCGATTGGGTTATGTTCTTTTAGCCTATTTTGATGTATTCCTATTGGTTTTTATCAGATTTGGAACCTGTGGAGGTTTGTTCTTGAGGCAGGCATTGCAGATTAGTTTTCGAGCCGGTTCAAGGTGAGTAATGGGTTTGGATGATGACCTGAGGGTTTGAAACCCTGGTATATCACTATGTGACACCGTATTGAGGCGAGACACGTACTTTGGTGTGAGTGTTGGGTCGATTGCGATTGGGGACTATGGCTTTGTCCAACTGTGTAGCATCGTACTGCGTTGTTGGTTATTAATGAGCGGGTAAACCTCCTACTTGGATGGTTGTGGATACATTTGGGCAGTGAGCCAGTTATTTGGAACCCGTGAGGATCGTTATCATTGCTTCTATGATTATAGCATGTTATCATGATATTAGTCCTGAGCTAAACACTGTCTAAAATGATTTTTCAAACTCTAAGATGTCCGAACCACTAATTTCTATTATTACAGTTAAACGGATTTCAAAATGATAATTAATTGTGCATGTAAGGCTTGAATTGCATGTAGCTGGACTGGTAGTGGATCGGGCTGCGCGCCGCAGCATATGTCACTGATATTTTCTTGGTCTGTAAGAGCCCTTCTAGAGTATGAATCCCCACAGTGAGCGCGGGTACCCAAATGGATCGGGCTACATGCCGTAGCGGTCATGTTCAAGCATCTGCATTGCATTTAGTCATATCGGCTTTACTGTTTAAGCTGCTATTGCTTTCTCTGATACTTATACTGTAAAAAATGATAAAAGAAGGTATTGTATAGCTTTACTGTGTGGTCTATTGGGTATTCTTACCTTCAATGTCTTTATACATGCTTATTACCACTGAGTTGGATATACTCACTCTACTCTCTACACCTTGTGTGCAGATCCAAGTACATCACAGCAGGGCTGACTCTCCAACTATTTTCTAAGGTTATATTCGGACTGGCGATATAGCTGCTTCGCGTCCGCAGGACCCGACTTTCCCTGTTTTCCTTTATTATTAGACGTTTTCACATTTGTCAGATACACTATATATACAGTGTCATTCATATATTTCTTGGTAGAGGCTTTTGACTTGTGACCCCAGATTCTGTGGGAGGTGTTATACTGTCTTTGAGATATATTTTTGCAACTTATGCTATATTTAGTACTTTGTTAGTCATTGTTAATGATTTTGAAAGTAAAATGAGAGCCGGTAGTTTGGTATTGTTTATGATTGGTCAGGCAGGCCTAGCAATGTGCTGGGCGCCATCACGACCGGGTTTTGGGGTCGTGACATTAATACAAAAAATATGCATATGCATTAGGATTTTTTTTAATTTTACAATTTTAGTATTACTTCATTTTTTGGGAACAAATTAAAGAAAATAGCATTTTTAGGGTTTTTTTTAAATTACTATAAAATAGATACTAAACAAATTCTAGAATATAATTAGTTTAACAATTTAATAAAATTAGAAAATAAATACAAAAATATAAAAGAAAAAGAAAATACAAAAATACAAAAGCAAATACAATACAAAAATACAAAATAATAAGATTTGGGCTAAAAATAGAACTAATTAATAGCCCAAAACAAAATGAAAATTCCAAGCCCAAATAGAGTCCAAACCGGTCTGCCCAATATGACGACCCGGCCCGTCGTCACGGGAATTACCACCCCGTTATGTTATAATTACATTATTCATGCTTTTATATCAGTGTTAGAGTCTATCGGGGAAGTTAGGAGTGAATTGAATTGAAAATGAGGCATATAGCCTTTTTGAAGGAAACTTGAATAAGGAAAGTCAACCCGGAGTTGACTATTTGGTTAGAGGGCTCGGAATCGGATTCGGATGATTCGGTTAGTTCCGGGAGGTGATTTGTGACTTAGGAGAGCGATCGAAATTGAATTTGGAGGCCCGGTGTAGAAATAGGCTTGAATTGGCTAAGGTTGAATTTTGGTGAAATCCGATCGATAGGTGAGATTTTGATCCGGGAGTCGGAATGGAATTCCGACAGTTGCAGTAGCTCCGTTAGGTGATTTTGGATGTGCTTGCAAAATTCCAGGTCATTCGGAGGCCGTTTGGTCGGGTTTTTGATCGAATGTCGATTTTCGGAAGTTTTGAAGAAACTTAGGCTTGAATCCGTGCGTAATTGGTGATTTTGATGTTTAGGATGGTGTTTTTATGATTGGAACAAGTTTGAATTGTGTTATGGAGTATGTTAGTGGTTTTTGTTGGGGTCCCGGGGGCCTCGGGATGAATTCGGGTGTCCAAACGGACCATTTTTGGCCTTAGACAGCAGCTGAATTGCTGCTGTATCTGCAGAAGGAAATCCTTCATCGCGTTTGCGATGAAGGGGAACGCGTCCGCGAAGGTCAGACAGTGTATGCATCGCGTTCGCAATGGTCTGGATGCGAACGCGTAGGGTTAGGATCGGAGGCTTCGCGTTCGCGTAGAGCTGGAACGCGTTCGCGTAGGTGTGAAGGGTTGGTCATCGCGTTCGCATGAGCGGAGACGCGGACGCGTAGAAGAAAATCCGGGCGGTTGAAATCTGGTGCTTCGCGAACGCGTGACTGGGTGTCGCGTTCGCGATGGGTGGACGGAGCGGAGCATCGCGTTCGCGTGAGTCCTGTCGCGAACGCGTAGAAGAAAGGTCTCTGGCAGTGAAGTTAAAACCAGAACTGGACAGTCGCGGGTTTAATACCCAAAACCTCCATTTTTGAGTTCCAAGAGAAGAAATTGACGGGAGATTGCTGGGATATCATCGGGGTTTCATTGGAGGTAAGTTTTGTGGCTTAATTACATCATTTTAACATGAAATCCTTGGTTAAATCCCTGTAAATGGAAGATTAAAGGTGGGTTTGAGCCCTAGGCCTAAATTAAAGAAAAACACTGATTTGAGTGGGCAAATGGAGTCCAATTTTGGTAAATTTTATATGCCTAGACTCGTACCGAGATGAGGATTCCGAATATGTGATTGTTGTAATTTTTTGACAAGTGTACCGAAAGGCAGGTTTTGACAACTTTGGGAATTTTGATGTAAATTGAGTTGTATTGATTGGGTGTCGTCCCATTGGCCTAATTTATTGTATTTCTACTGTATTTGATCAGATTCTACGCGTGCGGAGTTTGATTCTCATGGCAAGGGCATTGCGGAGTAGTCGTCGCGCGGTTCAAGGTGAGTGGTAGTAGTAAACAATGTACTGAGGGTTTGAAACCCCGTACTAGCAATTCACAGTGCTATATTGAGATGAGACACACGTCTTGAAACGAGTGTGGTGACATTGTGAATGGGGACTTGGACATGGTCCTTCCCGGCTAATAGAATACTGTGTTGTATAACTGCTAATGAGATTATAACTGTACAATTGGGCTAATAGCCATGTTTGGGGCCTTGTGCCGATCTGTAGAGCATTAGGGAACCTATAGGGCTAGGTGACCCGTATACCGTGTTGGAAACATTCACTCAGCCGTAGCTCTAGCTGTATAGCATAATATGAGCCAGTACTAGATGTGTACATTGAGAGAGATTATCTAGGGTGGGATTCCCTGTTCTAGCTGAGTGGGCCTGAAAGGCCAAGTCTATATTGACTGAGATAGGGTCCAGGACCCACTGTGATATATTATATTGGGCCTGAGAGGCCAAGTACATATTGACTGGGATATGGTCGAGGACCCATTATGGGGTATATATATATACTCTTATATTGGGTCGGGCTGCAAGCCGCAGCAGTATATGTATTGGATCGGACTGCACGCCGCAGTAATATACATGTAATATACATGTGGGACGGACTGCACGCCGCAGTATTATTGCGCTGGGGTGGTAATTCCCGTAACGACAGGCCGGGTCGTTACACATTCTCAGTGAGCACTGGTGTATATTATGGGATCGTGTTGCGCGCCGCAGCAGTATAAATATATATACATATATATATTGGATCGGACCGCACGCCGCAGTAATACATGTGTGGATCGGGCTGCACGCCGTAGTATAATAGTGCTTGGGCCTAGGGAGCCCCTCCGAAGTCTGTATACACTCCTAGTTAGCGTCGTCGACGTTAAATGGAGCAGGTTGCGCACCGCAGCGGTATATGTATTGGAGCGGGCTGCACGCCGCATCATTATACTTAATCATATCCTATTATCTACTTAAATACTTATACATTATAGACATAGGTATGTGTCTTTATATGTTGAGATAGCCGTACACCGTAGGGGTACGAGTGAGGGTTGGATCAGTGTAGAATCTTGTAGAGATAAACGTGAATTGGAGATTTGAGTATTTCTATAGTGATGACGTACCTGTGAGGGTTGCCTTAGAACTGCTAAGTGATAGCACGGGAGTTCTTACCTTCAGTTATTATTTATTATTGTTACTCACTGAGTTAAAATATACTCACCCCACTCCCATGCACTTTCTGTGCAGATCCACAGGTGCCCGAGAGCAGTTGAGACATTGTAGCTGCTGATCCCTGTCTACTTTCGCGGAGATTACGAGGTAGCTGCCAGCGTCCGCAGAGCTTGTTTTCTCCTTCTTTATCATCTTGTTGATTTCCTATTTACCTAGACTTGGTTGTATTAGGATGCTATTCTGTAGAGGCTCAGTCTCGTGACACCACGATATGGTTGGGACCGTATTTTGTATGTTTTACATTTCGTTTATAACCTGATATGATCATTTACTGTTTAAGTTTAATTTGATTAATAACTGGCTGGTTTAAGGGATAATATGGTCGGGCTTGCCTAGCATTGTGTTGGATGCCATCACGACCAGGGTTTGGGTCGTGACAAGTTGGTATCAGAGCCTAGGTTAACAGGTCTCGCGAGTCATGAGCCGGTTGGTAGAGTCTCGTGGATCGGTACGGGGATGCCTGTACTTATCCTCGGGAGGTTGCAAACCTTTTAGGAAAAGTTTCAAATTCTTGGAATTCTTGTCGTGCGATTACTTTTGACTTGAACTGAACTTTGACATTCTATTCTCTCGCAGATGGCGAGAACTCGATCATCTGGACGTGGAGGATGACCACCACTACCACCTGCTAGAGGCCGATGACGTGGCCGTGGTCGTGGCGGAGTTAGGGCAGCTGAGGCAGTGACAACTGACCCACAGCCCCCAGTTGCAGAGGTGCCAGCAGCACCAGATCAGGCACCAGCTATGCCCATTGTCATACCGGGTCTACAGGAGACCCTGGCTCAGATACTAGCAGTCTGCACTGGTCTAGTACAGGCGGTTTCAGTTACTACTGTAGCAGCTGCATCGGGGATTGGGGGTGGTCATCAGACCCCCACAGTACGCACTCTAGAGCCAGCAGTGCAGGGCATACAAACACTAGAGGCTCCTCCAGTTCAGCCTGTGGTTCCGGTTCAGCCAGCAGATCAGGTTCAGGGGGACAGGGTCCCAGCTATGACAGACGATGAGCAGCGTCGTCTCGAGAGGTTCACCAGGTTATCTCCTCTAGTTTTTACTGGTGCTCTGGGCGAGGACGCCCAAGGTTTTCTGGATAAGTGCCGTCGGATGCTTCGTACGGCAGGGATATTGGAGTCCAGTGGGGTATCTTTCACTACCTTTCAGTTTCAGGGGCCAGCCTTCGCTTGGTTGGAGGCTTTTGAGCGCCGCAGGCCAGCCGGAGCAGCACCACTATCATGGCCGGAGTTCTCCACTATGTTCTTGGAGAAATGGGTGCCTCGATCTCGGAGAGAGGAGATGCGTAGGCAGTTTGAGGGTCTCCGTCAGGGGGACATGTCAGTGTCAGAGTATGAGATCAGGTTTACAGAGTTGTCCGGATATGCACCGTGGTTGGTTCATTCCGACAGAGAGAGGATTGGGCGCTTCGTGGACGGCCTCATTTATCCCATTCGTATTCTGATGACTCGGGAGAGGGTTTTGAGTCGTACATTTGAGGATGCTGTGGATATTGCTCGCGACATTGAGACAGATCATCGCAGGGAGCGGGATGAGAGGGAGGCCAAGAGGCCTCGAGGAGCAGCTAGTTCCGGTGGCACTCAGACCAGAGGCCAGAGTCAGCAGAGCCGAGGTCGCTCTTTCAGGTCTTCGCAGGTCGGGTCGCTCAGATCGTCGCAGATGGTCTCCTAGACAGGGTTATCAGGGTTCGCACCAGAGCCAGCCATCTCTCGGTGCCATGCCAGCTCAGAGTTCTTCACAGGCCCCATCCGCTCAGGGTTCATCTCGGCCTAGTTCATCAGCTGGCCACTCCAGCGCCAGAGGTCCTTATCAGTCTCAGTCACCAGCACCGGGAGTTGCTACGAGTGCGGAGAGTTTGGGCACCACCGTAGGGAGTGTCCCCGTCTTGTTTCCGGATCTTATCAGCAGAGAGGGCAGCCCTCGTCATCTGGTCCTTCTACTTCAGCACCCGCCCCGCCAGCTAGGGGTGAGGGTCAGACAGCTAGGGGTCGCTCTCGAGGGGGAGGCCGATCAGGCGGACAGGCTAGATGCTATGCTTTTCAGGGCCGATCTGAGGCTGTTGCTTCTGATGCTGTCATTACAGGTATTATTTCAGTCTGCCATAGAGATGCCTCAGTATTGTTTGATCCCGGTTCTACTTATTCTTATGTGTCTACATATTTTGCTCCTCATTTGGGCGCGACCCGAGGGAGTCTTGAGCTGCCAGTGCATGTATCTGCCCCGGTAGGGGATACTATTGTTGTGGACCACGTATACCGGTCCTGTTTGGTCACTATTGGGGGTTTGGAGACCCGAGTAGACCTGTTGCTTCTCAGCATGATTGATTTTGATGTTATATTGGGAATGGACTGGCTATCTCCATGTCATGCTATTCTGGACTGTCATGCTAAGACAGTCACTTTGGCTATGCCGGGCATTCAGAGGATCGAGTGGCGAGGCACGACTGAGTATGTACCTAGCAGGGTAATATCTTTCCTCAAGGCCCAACGAATGGTTGGGAAGGGATGTCTCTCTTATTTAGCATTTGTGCGGGAGGTCGAGGCCCAGACTCCCAATATTGATTCCGTTCCCATTGTATGAGACTTTCCTGATGTGTTTCTCTCAGACCTGCCGGGCATGCCGCCGGACAGGGATATTGATATTGGTATCGATTTGGTGCTAGGCACTCAGCCTATTTCTATTCCTCCGTATCAGATGGCACCAGCTGAGTTGAAGGAATTGAAGGAGCAGCTCCAGGAACTCCTAGATAAGGGGTTCATTCGGCCGAGTGTGTCGCCGTGGGGTGCACCGGTCCTGGTTGTTAAGAAGAAGGATGGATCCATGAGGATGGGTATTGACTATAGGCAGCTAAACAAAGTAACAGTGAAGAATAAGTATCCTCTTCCTCGTATTGATGATTTATTTGATCAGCTCCAGGGAGCTAGGGTGTTCTCGAAGATTGATCTTCGTTCAGGCTACCATCAGCTGAAGATTAGAGAGTCTGACATTATGAAGACTGCATTTCGGACCAGATATGGTCACTATGAGTTCCTTGTGATGTCTTTTGGGCTGACCAATGCCCCAGCAGCATTTATGCATCTGATGAACAATGTGTTCAGGCCGTATCTTGATTCATTTGTGATTGTGTTCATTGATGACATTCTAGTCTACTCTCGTAGCCAAGAGGAGCATGCTCGGCACTTGAGTATTGTGTTGTAGAGGTTGAGAGAGGAGAAGCTGTATGCCAAGTTCTCCAAATATGAGTTCTGGCTTGAGTCCGTGGCATTCTTAGGACACGTGGTGTCATGTGATGGTATTCAGGTAGACCCGAGGAAGGTCGAGGCAGTGCAGAGTTGGCCCAGACCGACCTCAGTTACTGAGATCCGTAGCTTTCTGGGATTGGCAGGGTATTATCGCCGATTCGTTCGGGGGTTCTCTTCTATTGCTTCACCCTTGACTAGATTGACTCAGGAAGGGTGTTCCTTTCTTATGGTCCGAGGAGTGCGAGGAGAGCTTTCAGAAGCTCAAGACAGCATTGACCACAGCACCAGTCTTGATTCTACCGACAGCTTCAGATTCTTATACTGTCTATTGTGATGCCTCAGGAGTGGGCATTGGTTGTGTGTTGATGCAGGAGGGTAGGGTCATTGCTTATGCTTCTCGTCAGTTGAAGCCCCACGAGAAGAACTACCCTGTTCATGATTTGGAGCTAGCAGCCATAGTTCATGCTTTGAAGATTTGGAGGCATTACCTGTATGGTGTCTCCTGTGCGGTGTTAACGGATCATCGCAGCCTTCAGCACTTATTCAGACAGAAGGACCTTAATTTGAGACAGCGGAGGTGGTTGGAGTTGCTTAAGGATTATGACATCACTATTTTGTATCATCCGGGAAAGGCCAATGTGGTGGCCGATGCCCTGAGTCGGAAGGCGGTTAGCATGGACAGCCTAGCTTTCATCCCAGTTGGGGAGAGGCCATTTGCTTATGATGTTCAGGCCCTAGCCAATCGGCTAGTGAGATTAGATATTTCGGAGCCGAGATGGGTGTTGGCTTGTGTTGTTTCTCGATCTTCCTTATATGATCGCATCAGGGAGCGATAGTATGATGACCCACATTTGCTTGTCCTTAAGGACAGAGTGCAGCATAATGATGTTAGAGATGTGACTATCGACAGTGATGGTGTTCTGAGGATGCAGGGCCGTATATGCGTGCCCAATGTTGATGGTTTGCGGGAGTTGATACTTGAGGAGGCACACAGTTCGCGGTACTCTATTCACCCAGGTGCCGCAAAGATGTACCAAGACTTGAGACAACACTACTGGTGGAGAAGAATGAAGATGGATATTGTTAGGAATGTAGCTAAGTGCCTCAATTGCCAGCAGGTCAAGTATGAGCATCAGAGACCGGGCGGTGTTCTTCAGCGTATGGTTATTCCTGAGTGGATATGGGAGAGGATCACCATGGATTTTGTTACTGGGCTCCCTCGGACAACGAGGAAGTTTGATTCTATATGGGTGATTGTTGATCGGCTGACTAAGTCCGCACATTTCATCCCAGTTAGTACTACTTACTCATCGGAGCAGTTGGCATCGATATTTATTCGGGAGATTGTCAGGTTGCATGGGGTCCCAGTGTCTATTATATCTGACAGAGGCACTCAATTCACTTCTCAGTTTTGGAGAGCATTTCAACGAGAGATGGGTACGCGGGTTGAGATGAGCACCGCATTTCACCCCCAGACAGACAGACAGTCTGAGCGCACTATTCAGATCGTGGAGGATATGTTGCGGGCATGTGTGATTGACTTTGGTGGTTCATGGGATGAGTTTTTGCCACTTGCCGAGTTTGCCTACAACAACAGCTACCAGTCGAGTATTCAGATGGCCCCGTATGAGGCATTGTATGGCAGACGGTGTAGATCTCCCGTCGGATGGTTTGAGCCTGGTGAGGATAGATTGATAGGGACTGAGTTAGTTCAGGATGCTCTGGATAGAGCAAAGTTGATCCGGGAGAGGCTTCGCACAGCACAGTCTCGCCAGAAGAGTTATGTAGACCGTAGGGTTCGAGAGTTGTCTTTCATGGTTGGTGATAGAGTATTGCTGAAGGTTTCACCCATGAAGGGTGTCATGAGGTTCGGGAGGAAAGGGAAGCTGAGTCCCAGGTACATTGGTCCTTTTGAGATACTCAGGAGAGTTGGAGAGGTGGCATATGAGTTAGCCTTGCCACCCAACTTGTCCAGCGTTCATCCAGTATTCCATGTGTCTGTGCTCCGGAAGTACATCGGAGATCCGTCGTCTCATGTATTAGACTTCAGTACCATTCAGCTTGATGGTGATCTATCCTATGATGTGGAGCCTATTGCTATTTTGGGTAGCCAAGCAAGGAAGTTGAGGTCGAAGGAGATTGCATCAGTTAAGGTTCAGGTGGAGAGGTCGACCCGTAGAGGAGGCTACTTGGGAGGTTGAGCAGGAGATGCGGAGCAGATACCCTCAGCTATTTGAGACTTCAGGTATGTTTCTTGACCCGCTCGAGGACGAGCGTTTGCTTAAGAGGGGGAGAATGTGACGACCTGGCCCGTCGTCACGGGAATTACCACCCCGTTATGTTATAATTACATAATTCATGCTTTATATCAGTGTTAGAGTCTATCGGGGAAGTTAGGAGTGAATTGACTTGAAAATGAGGCATATAGCCTTTTTGAAGGTAACTTGAATAAGAAAAGTCAACCTAGAGTTGACTATTTGGTTAGAGGGCTCGGAATCGGATTCTGATGATTCGGTTAGTTCCGGGAGGTGAATTGTGACTTAGGGGAGCGATCGGAATTGAATTTGGAGGCCGGTGTAGAAATAGGCTTGAATTGGCTAAGGTTGAATTTTGGTGAAATCCGATCGATAGGTGTGATTTCGATCGGGGAGTTGGAATGGAATTCCGATAGTTGCAGTAGCTCCGTTATGTGATTTTGGATGTGCTTGCAAAATTTCAGGTCATTCGGAGGCCGTTTGGTCGGGTTTTTGATCGAATGTCGATTTTCGGAAGTTTTGAAGAAACTTAGGCTTGAATCCGTGCGTAATTGGTGATTTTGATGTTTAGGATGGTGTTTTTATGATTGGAACAAGTTTGAATTGTGTTATGGAGTATGTTAGTGGTTTTCGTTGGGGTCCCGGGGCCTCGGGATGAATTCGGGGGTCCAAACGGACCATTTTTGGCCTTAGACAGCAGCTGAATTGCTGCTGTATCTGCAGAAGGAAATCCTTCATCGCGAGGGGCACGCGTCCGCGAAGGTCAGCCAGTGTATGCATCGCGTTCGCGATGGTCTGGACGCGAACGCGTAGGGTTAGGATTGGAAGCTTCGCGTTCGCGTGGAGCTGGAACGCGTTCGCGTAGGTGTGAAGGGTTGGTCATCGCGTTCGCGTGAGTCCTGTCACGAACGCGTAGAAGAAAGGTCTCTGGCAGTGAAGTTAAAACCAGAACTGGACAGTCGCGGGTTTAATACCCAAAACCTCCATTTTTGAGTTCCAAGAGAAGAAATTGACGGGAGATTACTGGGAAATCATCGGGCTTTCGTTGGAGGTAAGTTTTGTGGCTTAATTACATCATTTTAACATGAAATCCTTGGTTAAATCCCTGTAAATGGAAGATTAAATGTGGGTTTGAGCCCTAGGCCTAAATTAAAGAAAAACACCGATTTGAGTGGGCAAATGGAGTCCGATTTTGGTAAATTTTATATGCCTAGACTCGTATCGAGATGAGGATTCCGAATATATGATTTTTGTAATTTTTCGACAAGCGTACCGAAAGGCGGGTTTTGACAACTTTGGGAATTTTGATGTAAATTGAGTTGTATTGATTGGGTGTCGTCCCATTGGCCTAATTTATTGTATTTCTACTGTATTTGATCAGATTCTACGCGTGCAGAGTTTGATTCTTGTGGCAAGGGCATTGTGGAGTAGTCGTTGCGCCGGTTCGAGGTGAGTGGTGGTAGTAAACAATGTACTGAGGGTTTGAAACCTCGTACTAGCACTTCACAGTGCTATATTGAGATGAGACACACGTCTTGAGACGAGTGTGGTGACATTGTGAATGGGGACTTGGACTTGGTCCTTCCCGGCTAATAGAATACTGTGTTGTATAACTGCTAATGAGATTATAACTGTACAATTGGGCTAATAGCCATGTTTGGGGCCTTGTGCCGATCTGTAGAGCATTAGGGAACCTATAGGGCTAGGTGACCCATATACCGTGTTGGAAACATTCACTCAGCCGTAGCTCTAGCTGTATAGCATAATATGAGCCAGTACTAGATGTGTACATTGAGAGAGATTATCTAGGGTGGGATTCTCTGTTCTAGCTGAGTGGGCCTGAAAGGCCAAGTCTATACCTAATTGAGACAGGGTCAAGGACCCATTGTGATATATTATATTGGGCCTGAGAGGCCAAGTACATACTGACCGGGATAGGGTCGAGGACCCATTATGGGGTATTATGTATATATACCTATATTGGATCGGGCTGCACGCCGCAGCAGTATATATATTGGATCGGACTGCACGCCGCAGTAATATACATGTAATATACATGTAATATACATGTGGGACGGACCGCACGCCGCAGTATTATTGCGCTTGGGCTGTAGGAGCCCCTTCGGAGTCTGAGTCTGCACACATTCTCAGTGAGCACTGGTGTATATTATGGGATCGGGCTGCGCGCCGCGGCAGTATAAATATATATACATATATATATTGGATCGGACTGCACGCCGCAGTAATACATGTGTGGATCGGGCTGCACGCCGCAGTATAATAGTGCTTGGGCCTAGGGATCCCCTCCGAAGTCTGTATACACCCCCAGTGAGCGCCGTCGACGTTAAATGGAGCGGGCTGCGCGCCGCAGCGGTATATGTATTGGAGCGGGCTGCACGCCGCAACATTATACTTAATCATATCCTATTATCTACTTAAATACTTATACATTATAGACATAGGTATGTGTCTTTATATGTTGAGATGGCCATACACCGTAGGTGTACGAGTGAGGGTTGGATCAATGTAGAATCTTGTAGAGATAAACGTGGATTGGAGATTTGAGTATTACTATAGTGATGACGTACCTGTGAGAGTTGCCTTAGAACTGCTATGTGATAGCACAGGAGTTCTTACCTTAGTTATTATTTATTATTGTTACTCACTGAGTTGAAATATACTAACCCCACTCCCCTGCACTTTCTGTGCAGATCCACAGGTGCCCAAGAGTAGTTGAGACATTGTAGCTGCTGATCCCTGTCTACTTTCGCGGAGATTACGAGGTAGCTGCCAGCGTCCGCAGAGCTTGTTTTCTCCTTCTTTATCATCTTGTTGATTTCCTATTTGCCTAGACTTGGTTGTATTAGGATGCTATTCTGTAGAGGCTCGGTCTCGTGACACCACGATATGGTTGGGACCGTATTTTGTATGTTTTACATTTCGTTTATCACCTGATATGATCATTTACTGTTTAAGTTTAATTTGATTAATAACTGGCTGTTTTAAGGGATAATATGGTCGGGCTTTCCTAGCATTGTGTTGGGCACCATCACGACCAGGGTTTGGGTCGTGACACCCAAAAAAATCCAAACGACCCTGTTTTAATACAATTTAATCTGAGCCGTTAAAATAACTGATCCAACGGCTGAAGACTGATCTCCTCATTAAAATAAAACGATGGAGTTTGAGTAAAGTAATATGGGCCGTTCACTTGATTAATTCAACGGACAGGTTTAAGTCTTCATTAAAAGAAACGGTGCCATTTAATAACCAAAGTATCTTATCCGTTCATTTCAATTCATCTAACAGTCGAGATTTATTAATACTCTTTTAATATACCAAAATATTATAACCCATAATCATTTTTCACCTCTTCTCTTTCCCATCTAACCCTAGCCGTCCCAAAAACCTCTCCAGTCCCTGCTTGAACCCTACCAGCGGGAGACGACAACCATGCCAACCACTACCAAAATAACACCCCTGAACCGCCTCTCAACCTTAATCAGACCCATGTAGCCCTCTTCCCTCGAATCATTTCCGATATGCTCGAATAAACCAAATAGTGTTGCTGAAACCCTAATTCCGCAAACACTAGTTCAACCAAATCGCCTCAAAATCACACCAAAGATCCCCCTTGACATACTTAGCCCAGTTTTGAAACTCTCAAGTCTTAAAAGCCACTAAAAAAAGCCCAAATCAAAATTCAAAGGACTGCCAATGACCAAAATCCAAGAAAAATGATATCCAATGCCCTTGAAGTCCTGGAAAGCTTTCAACTAAAAAAGAAGAAAGAAAGAAAGAAGATAAAAAAAACAGCCAGGAAAAATATAAATAAAGCTAAGTTTCCTATTTCTGTTTCTTTTTATTTGCACGTGTTTGTGTCACGACCCTAGTTCACCAATCGTAAACCTGTCATGACGGCACCCGATCTTAGCGACTAGGTAAGCCTAACATGATGCGGAATATACAATTTCATGAAATTAAAGATAGAATAACAGCGGAATAATGTAAATGAAATGTAATAAGTTCCGCTCAGCGCATACACTTCGCCAAACACCACTAGACAACATACTACCAAGACCCGAAAACCCACGGGCAACACAGACTAAGAAAGAGTACAACTGTGGCTTTATACATCAAGAATGTCTATACAACGAGATTAAGGGAAATAACTACTATCACTAATGAGAATAGAATGGGACTCTCCAGATCCGCGGACGTAGCAGATCATACCTCAAGTCTCTGAAGTGCTCCTAGATCACCTGAAATGTGCCTGATCTGATGTACCTGGATCTGCACAACAAAAGTGTGCAGAAGAGTAGTATGAGTACACCACGGCGGTACTCGGTAAGTGCCAAGCCTAACCTCGATGGAGTAGTGACGAGGAAGGTCATGTCCCTACTGAGAGATAATAACATAATGATAATTATAATATCGAGCCTTCAAATAAGAACGAGACTGCATTAACAACAATAAAGTAAATACTGCAACCGTCTACAATTAAGCTAACAAAGAGTAACCAACACACCATAAATACAAATCAACAAGTCCAGAATCTACAGGAATTAAACCCGCAGTCCCTCTCTATATTCAACAACTCAGGATCTCTAGGAATTGAATCCACAATCCATACATCAGTGTCTCTGGGTCTCCAAGAATCGAACCCACGGCCCTCGGATCTCTGGGAATTGAACTCGCAGTCTGTATCTCAATATCTTAGGATCTTCGGGAATTGAACCTGCGGTCCGTATCTCAATAGCTCAGGATCTCCGTGAATTGAACATGCAGTCCATGAATTAGTATCTCTGGGTCTTCGGGAATCGAACCCGCATCCTTTGGATCTCCAGGAATTGAACCCGCAGTCCACAAACACAAACACCACTAAGAGGAAAAACACAGAGAAATATGAAATACATAGCTACATGTTACACCACAACCAGTATCAACAAGTTCCAGGAAATTCAATTAGGACAAGTAAGGTACTTAAACAGATAATCCTATCTAATCATGCTTATCTAACTCACAACAGATAAGTCTCGCAATTGGATCAATTAAATAACAAGGATATCACGATTTGAACAGTTCAAGTAAGGTGATTTTTCAACAATCTATGCAAGTACATGCCCGTTACCTCGCGTACTAGTCATTTAAAACAACACATAATGTCCTAGGGGAGAAGGTTCCCCCACGCAAGTTTAGACAAGTCACTTACCTCAATTCTAGTACAAAACCGCTAAGAAACGACGCTCTTGCCACAAGTATCCGACTCCGAGTGGCCCGAATCTAGTCAAACTAATTACACAGTGTAAATAACATCGCAAGTAACTAATTACAATGACAAAATTACAGCTATGGCGCGAAAGTGGGTGAAATGACCAAAATACCCCTTCAGCCATCGGCTCGGAATTGAAATATTTTGACGTTTTCAGAACCCTTGTACTCTCACGAGTCTAACCATATAAAAATCTCCAAAATTGGAGGTCAATTTCTCCCTCAAAACCCAATAGTTTGGTCTAGGAACTTTCACCCAATTTCACATTAAAAACTGAAATTAAAAGGTGAATTTAAGAGGGGATTCGTGGAAATTGATCAACACCGAGGGAGAAATACTTACCCAAATCACCCAGATGAAAATCCCTTCAAAAATTGCCAATAACCGAGCTCAGGAAGTCAAAATGTGTTAATAGGAAGAAACCCTCGGAATTGGGATTTAATCTTCTGCCCATGCAATGTTAATTCTATGCGATCGCAGCCTTTGGCATGCGATCGCGATGAACAAATTTATCCGGCCTTCATTTCCTTCTACGCGAGCGCGATGAACAGCTGCATGACACTACGCGATCGCGACTCAGTGCTGTGATCGCATTGAGATAAGTCCTTACCTTACGCAATCGCATCCTACTCTTCGCGATCGCGAAGGGAAAAAATTTCTGAGCTCCCCAGTGCCTTATGCGATCGAGTGACTTCCATTGCGATCGCGAAGAAAAAATGTCTGCTGCACTTATGACAGCAGACCTGATCCCTCATTTAGGCCAAAAATGGTCCGTTTGGACCCCCGGGTTCATCCCGAGGCCCCCGGGACCCCAACAAAAACCACCAACCTACTCCAAAAACACGATACGAACTTGTTCCAATCAGAAAAATACGCCCTTAAATACGAAAATCACAAAATCAAAGCAAATTCAAGCCTAAGTTTCCTCCAAAACTTCCGAACCCCACATGCTATCAAAAACCCGACCAAACGATGTCCAAATGATCTGAACATTTGGAGACATATCCAAAATCACGTAACAAAGCTACTGCAACTATCGGAATTCCATTCCGACTCCCGGATCAAAATCTCACCTATCGACCGAATTTCCAAAAATTTCAAACTTCGGCCTTTCAAGCCTAATTGAGCTACAGACCTCAAAAATACATTCTGAATGCGTTCCTACCCTGAAATCACATAACGAAGCTAATGGAACCATCGGATTTCTGTTCTGAGGTCGTCTTAATATTGTTCCGAATACGGGCCATTTTTTAGCTATAAAGCTCTCATTTAGGGACTAAGTGTCCCAAAACACTCCAAATTCTAGAACTGAACCTCCCGGCAAACTACAATAGCTGAAATGAACTTAGGGGAACAGTTAAATTAGAGATCGGGGCGTAAATTTCTAAAATGACCGGCCGGGTCATTACAGTTTGATTTTCTTCTTGCTTTTGATTCTTGTCTTGATAAAAATAATGATATAGTACTTTAGGTTTTCTGATTATTATCTATTCATTTTTGTTCGTTAAAATAGTATTAAAAAAATTGCTACTTTTAGACTTAGCTTCTGATAATAAAATAGGATAAAGATTCGGATAAATAATTTTTGGATATTAGTTTTAGGGTTTAACAATAAGATTCTAATAATTCTCAAATATGATTTTATTTATTTGATTTTGTGTCAATTTTTTGATTCTGATATTTGAGTTAATTCCTTTTAGTTAAACTCTGAATATTGGTATTGTTAGTCAGTAGCAATAACTAGTAAATTTTTATGAGATTAACTAGTAATTTGATTATAGCTGTGGATTTTGATATTTTTTTAATTAGTCTAATTATCTAAGTGATAGATAGCAATTGGCATATTTTTGTTATTTGTTAGATTAGACTTGTTAATTAGTTTTAATAAGTAGGCTGTTATAATCGAAATTTTAATACGGTAATATAGGGGCAAAATGGTAAACGGTTGTAGGGTATTAGGTGAATTCAAGTATTGTACAGGGGCAAAAGGGTAAAAGGCAGTAGGGTACTTGGTAAATTCAAGTAATATTCGGGGGTAATGTGGGCACAAAAAGGGTAGTTTAGTGAATTCTGAATTGAAGTGAGGGCAAGGTAGGAAATATTCAAAGATAGAATGTTCTAGATGAGGTAATTCCTCATAAATAAAGGGTTAGTAATCGAATAACTAATAAACAATAAGGATAAAATTAAAATAAAAGAGGTACAACTTCGTAATTAACAAAGTTTGAATTTTCCTCCCTTTTTAAATCTATAAATAGGCATCCATACGCTTCATTTAATAAGTTTTAGCAATCTGAAATCTCCCTGAAACATTTCTGCTATTCTAGATCTCAACTTTCGAAATCTACCATTTCCAAAACTCAAAAATACCAAAAAAAGTAGAAAAACTTCAAAAACTCTTACTGTTCTATTAGTGTTAAATCATTTTAAAGGCTTTTTGGGTGATTTTGATTGTTTCTGGTGATTAAATATCATTGAGGTTGCATTGAGTTAGTCGAGTTTTGGTTTTGTTGATTTCTACCATTGTTGTGATTAAAATCTAGTGTTGATTGAGGTTGTGGTTGAATTGCTGTTGAATTTCTGTTGCTGATTCCTATTACTATACAAATTGACCTAGAATCTCATTGATTTCATTCATTTTCCAGTTGCTTCTATTGGTGTATTTCAAGCTATATGCAACAAAAACAAATCCGATTGATACTGATAAATCTGTTGGCAATATATATGTTTATGTGTAATTAGATTTGAGTAGATATAAATCTAGTTTGAGTAATATGTGTTCATTAGTAGTCAATTGTAATAATTTTTGGACTGTTTTATCGTTACATTCGAACATTCATTGTGTTATACTTCTAATAAGACATTATAGAACTTAGAATGCATAGTATTAAAAAGTAACTACTTGATCTAGGGATTAGTTTTATGAACATAGAATATATAGTATAAGTTTTATAATGTATCATTAACTATGGATTAGATTTCTAGCTAATTTGTATGAATTAGTAATTACTCTGCTTTGAAATTTTGGTACACATGAAATAACTGGAAATTAAGCATTAGGCATCGTGTTCTACATTAAATGTGAATTGATTAATAATTTGATATTTAAATAGACAAGTTTGGACATGAAATTTTCTCAGAATAACATCCACAGATTCATGTGTTTCTTCTATTTACAAAAAATGATTAGTTCACACTTTGTCACGGCCCGAATTTCCCACCATCGGGAGTCATGATGACGCCTACTAATGGAATCTAGGCAAGCCATCTCTTGCTTACATTTCCATTGGTTACAACTTTCATTTTAAAACACTTAGAATTAATATTGTGATTACAGCAGAGATACATTAAATTAGCGGAAAACTTAATAAACGTAACTAGTTGCGATACTGAAATTCAAACATAATCACTACCCAAGAACTGGTGTCACAATACTAATGAACTTCTCAGAATAATATGCATAACCGTCTAAAAGAAACATAAATTGTTTATCTCGAATACATGAGATAACAGACTAAAAGTAAAGATAGAGGAGACAACGGTCTTGCGGACGAATGCAAGGCTACCTCGAAGTCTTGGTAGTCAGAATATCAACAATCGCACTACTGCTGTTGCTGCTATCCAAAACCTGTATCTGCGCAAAAAGAGCGCAGAGTGTAGCATCAGCACAACCGACCCTATGTGCTGGTAGTGCTTGGCCTATCCCGGCGAAGTAGTGACAAGACTAGGACCAGACACCCACATAAACCTGTGAAGTTAAAAATATATACATATACGATAAAATAGCAAGAAACATTATTGAACATTTATAAGGAAAAGAACATGCTCTGGGGTGGTAGCAAAATATAATATCAGAAAAATAATATGAACAATGGAATAAAATTCACTTTCAAGTCTCATTTCATTTTTATTTTGTATCTTATGGTAGGTATACCACTCGCTCCCAATTCATTAATAGGCTACCGACGACTATGGCCAATGCCAACAATCATATAACTTTGTGGTCGGCGTGACAAAGGATCCCATTTCTTAATATATAAGTGGTCGGCGTGCCACACGATCCCATTTGTTTATATATAAGTGGTCGACGTGCCACACGATCTCATTTCTTTATATATATATATAAGTGGTCAGCGTGCCACACGATCCCATATTCTTAATATGTTACCGATATTAAACCAATAATCTTCAATCAATAATATATTATATATATATATATATATATATATATATATATATATATATATATATATATATATATATATATATATATATATATATATATATATATATATATATATATATATATATATATTATCTGGTATGGAACCAATAATTCTTTAATCCAACAATATTTATATTACCGGTGTGAAATCAATAATCTTTAAATCAACCAAATTTATATTACTTGTGTGGTACCAATAATTTTTAAATAAACAATATGCATATATTATCGGTATTAAATCAATAATTATTTCTTTCATACAATCACATAAAATTATCACAAGTTTAATCCATTTAAGACTCACGGTCATACTCGACCCCCAACGTATAGATACTCGTCACCATGCCTATACGTCAGACTCCACACTTAATAATTAGAACATAAACTCAACTCCTATTTCCTCAAGCTAGGATAGATTAAACACTTACCTCAAAATTCTATGGCCAACTCAATCCTTAGAAATGCCCTTCCCTTTCGAACTTGGCTCCAATACAATCGTATCTATACATGATTGATTTAATATCATCAATACTACTTAACAAACTAGTACATGTGGTCAAATATAATTTTGACAAAATTCTGCCCGGAGTAGTAAAAATCTACCCCAAGCCCACATTGTCGAAACACAAGATTCGTACCAAAATAAATTCACACGTCCTTCCACGAGTTCAACTATGTAATTTGTTCTTAAGTTCGACCCCAAAATGAGGTTTAGATCACAAATTCATTGAAAACCCTAACTATACCCATTTCTCTGATCTTTCTATCCATTTACACATGTGTAGGCCTAGGAATTCGCATAATATTTATGGAAAATGAAGAAAACGAGTCAAGAATCACCTACCCAAAATGTTTGCTGAAAATCGCCCAAGAATTGCTAAGAAATTGTGTTGGAGAAGAGAGAGTTTTGAGAAGGGGATAAAAATCTTGTTCTGTTTCTGTTCTGGTATTAAAATCACTGGGCGTTATTTTTGTTCTACGTGATTGTGTGAACAAGACTGCGATCGCAGAGAGGAAAAGTTGTAGTCTACGTGATCGTGTAAGGACTACAGCGATCGCGTAGAGGGAATTCATTATGGTGGTATGTTTGCTCTACGTGTTCGTGTGAAAGGGTTTGCGATCACGAAGAGGAAAGACTGGCAGCTACGCGATCGCGTGAAATGTGATGCGATCGCATTGAAGGAATGGCCAAAGCAGTGCGATCGCGTAGAACAAAATCCCTGTGCAAAAATTGTAGAGTTTCTGTTGTGTTTTCAAGTGCAAAACGAACCCGAACTACCTCCGAATCATTCCCGAGCCCTCGTGGCTCCCAACAAAACATACACACATACTTAATATCATCCTATGAACTTGCTCGAGTGATCAAATTGCTATAATAACATCAAAATCAATGAATCTAGCCTTAAAGCTCAAGAAATCTTTCAAATTTCATAACTTCCAAATTTTCCAATTTAAAGCCAAAACACGTCAACCGACGTCCGCTTGGAACCAAACTTTACAGTAAGCGCTTAACCAATATATATGACCTGTACCAGGCGTCGGAACCAAAATACGAGCCCGATACCATTACGTTTTGATCAATTTTCAGTTTTATTTTCCTTAAACATTTTCATAAAACAATTTAACCAAAAAATTCTTTTACCGGGGTTCTAGACCTCATATTTTGATTCCGGGCATATGCTCGAGTCCCATATTTTTCTACGGATTTTTTTGAGACCGTCAAATTACGGGTCCGGGTCCGTTTACCAAAAATATTTACCAAAGTCAACTATATCCATATTAATATCAAAATTGTTCAAATTTTCACATAATTCATATATTTCCACATAAAAAATTTCCAGCTTCGTGCCCGGACTACGCACACAAATCGAGGAAACTATAAATGAGGTTTTCAAGGCCTCATGTAAAGACCCGGCCGGTTTTTGTTTTGAAATTTACGCCGTAATCCCCAATTTAATACTTCCCCTAAGTTCATTTCTGCTATTGTGGTTTGCCGAGATGTTCGGTTCTAGACTTTGGAGTGTTTTGGGACATTTAGTCCCTAAATGAGAGCTTTGTAGTAGAAAAATGGTATGTATTTAAAACAATGTTAAGATGACATCGGAACGAGAATCTGATGGTTCCGTTAGCTCCATTAGGTGATTTCGGGGTTGGGAGCGTGTCCGGAATGTATTCTGGAGGTCCGTAGCTCATTTAGGCTTGAAATGCAGAAGTTTGGAATTTTTGGAAATACGATCGATAGGTGAAATTTTGATTAGAGAGTCGGAATATAATTCCAACAATTGTAGTAGCTTCGTTAGGTGATTTTGGATATGTCTGCAAATTTTCAGGTCATTCGGACATCGTTTGGTCGGGATTTTGATAGTATGTAGGTTTTGGAAGTTTTGGTTAAAACTTAGGCTTGAATCTGCCATAATTTGATGATTTTTGTGTTTAATGATATGTTTTTATGATTGGAACAAGTTTGTATTGTGATTTGGAGTAGGTTGGTGGTTTTGGTTGAGGTCCCGGGGTCCTCGGGGTGTTCCGGGGGTCAAACGGATCATTTCGAGTTGATGAACAAGTTAGTTTTTGCTAGCATAATTTGCAGACGGTTGCTCTATGCGATCGTATAGAAGATTTTGGAGGAGGCTAAAAAAATTTCTATGCGATCGCGGAAGGGGTTATGCGATCGTATAATTTTAGGAGTTTGTTCTCTGCGATCGCAGAAGGGCTATGCGATCGCATAGTGTTTTTGGAAGGGGTCCCAAGTCCCAATCTTTTGTTCTATGCGATCACGGTTAAAGCTATGCGATTGCATAAGGTTGTTCGATAAGTCAATGCAATCGCAAAGGGATGTGTGCGATTGCATAGGGTAAATTGGAAGGCTGGAAAGTTTGTTCTATGCGATCGCAATAGGTGTGATGCGATCGCATAATTCCCTTGGCAGACGGAATCAGTATATAAAATTTTATCCGTGAGGGTTTCACCATTTTTGGAAAAACTCAAGCTAAGGAGCTCGGTTTTGAGTGATTTTTCATGTGCTTTTCAGAGGCAATTGTTAGGTAGCAATTTCTTACTCCCTTGTGATCATTATTCACTAACTAAACTCAATTTCTTCCTTTAATTTTTGATTTGGGGTGAAAATTGGGTTAGTTTCATAGAATAAACTTTGATGATTTGGAGGGGCAAACGAACTCCGATTTCGATAAATTTTATATGGTTAGAATCGTGAGAGTACGAGGGTTCTGAAAACATAAAAATATTTCGATTCCGAGCCAATGGATGGTGGGGTATTTTGGTCATTTCACCTATTTTTCCGTCGTAACTTTAACTTTATTAGTATAATTAGTTACTTGCGATGTTATTTACACTATGTAATTGGTTTGAAAAGATTTGGGCCACTCAGAGTCGGATACTCGTGGCAAGGGAGTCATTTATTAGCGGTTTTGTACCATGATTGAGGTAAGTGACTTGTCTAATCTTGCGTGGGGGATTTTCTCCCCTAGGATATATATGTGCTGATTTAAATACCTTGTATGCAAGGTGGCGGGTGTGTATTTGCTCAAATTGTTGAAAACCACCTTACTTGAACTGCTCAATACGTGTTATCTTTGTTATTTAATTGGTTTAATTTCAAGATTTATCCTGTGTTAGCTAGGGAAGCATAATTAGATAGGATTATCTGTCTAAATGCCTACTTGACCTAATTGAAATCCCTGGAACCTGTTAAGACTAGATTTAGTTGTTAATTGTAGCAGTGTGGTTCATGTTTCTCTGTGTTTTCTCTTATTTGATTGTGTTTGTGTTTTGTGGATCGCGGGTTTTATTCCCAGAGATCCGGTGCTACTAAGGTAAAGGAATGCGGGTTCAATTCCCGGAGATCCTGAGATACTAATATATGGACTGTTGGTTCAATTCCCGGAGATCCTGTAATACTGATATAACGGACTGTGGGTTTAATTCTTGGAGATCCCGTGATACTGATATAAAGGACTGCTAGTTTAATTCCGAAGATTTTGTGATACTGATATATGGACTACAGATTCGATTCTCGGAGATCCTGAGTTGCTGTGTATAAAAGGGACTTCGAGTTCAATTCCCGGAGATCATGGATTTGTTAATTTGTACTTGTTGTGTTGATTTCTCTTTGTTAGCTTAACTGTAAAGGGCTTGAAGTATTTATCTCATTTGCTGTTATTTCAGACTTAATCTTATTTTGTACTGTTCTGTGTTCTTATCATTATTTTTATTATTCTCGGTAGGGCCCTGACCTTCCTCTTCACTACTCCATCGAGGTTAGGCTTGGCACTAACTGAGTACCGCCGTGGTATACTTATGCTACTCTTCTGCACACTTTTGTTGTGCAGATCCATGTCCATCCGATCAGACGCACTACCGGTGACTTAGGAGCATTTTTAGGAGACTCGAGGTATGAATCTGCTACGTTCGCAGATCTGGAGGGTCTTCTTCTATTCTTCTTAGTGATGTTAGTTATTCCTTTATTTTTGTTGTGTAGACACTCTTGATGTTTAGAGCCATAGTTGTACTCTCTTAGTCTGTGTTGCCCGTGAGTTTTCGGGTCTTGGTGGTTGTATTCATTTTGGTATTTGGTGAAGTGTATGTGCCGAGCGGCACTTATTACATTTCTTTTATATTATTTTACTGTTATCTTAACTTTTGTTCATAAGAGTTGCACATTCTGTATTGTGTTGGGCTTACCTAGTCGCGAAGACTGGGTGTCGTCATGACAGGTTCACGATTTGTGAACTAGGGTCGTGACAAGTTGGTATCAGAGCTCTAGGTTCATAGGAGTCACTGGACACATATCGTTTATTTAGAGTCTCGTTGATCGATACAGAGACGTTCGTATTTATTTACAAGGGGCTATGTAACTGTTTAGGAAACTCTTTATTTCTTTTGGATTCCTTGTTGTTCGATATTCTTGACACCAAATCTAAAATTCTATCTTCTATTCTCTCACATATGGTGAGGATACATGGTACTCATGAGGATCAGGCACCCACGCCCCCTGCTACCGCCGCTAGAGTTCGGGGCCAGGGTAGAGGTCGAGGACGTGCTCGAGGTGCAGCCACAGCACCCGCGCGTGCTGCCAGTGAGGCACCGCCGATGGATCAGGTTGGAGCGCACGGAACCTGGTACACCTACTACAGCTACTACGACTCCAGCACTCCAGGAGACTCTAGCCCGGTTTATGAGCATGTACACTACTCTAGCTCAGGCAGGGTTGCTTTCTCTCGCTGCAACTATATCTCAGGCCGGGGGAGGGGCCCAAACTCCCGTATCCCACACTCCTGAGTAGTGAGTGCCCGTGGAGCAGGTTCCAGAGGTTATTCCTATACCGCCTGCCGCACCAGTATAGCCTGGAGGTGGGCCAGCTGCCTCCGAGGATGAGCAGTGCAGGTTGGAGAGGTTCAAGAAGTATGATCCCCCAGTGTTCAGTGGCTTAGCTTCTGATAATGCATTGGGATTTCTGGAGGAGTGTCATCGTATCCTCCATACTATGGATGTAGTGGAGACTAGTGGGTTTCCTTTACTGCTTTTCAGTCAAGGGGCCGCTTATGATTGCTGGCGCACATATGAGTTGGATATTCTAGACGAGTCTGCCTTGTTGACCTGGACACAGTTTTCTGATATGTTTATGAGGGAGTTTTTTCCCTAGAGCCTTAGGATGCTTGGGGAGCATAGTTCGAGCAGTTGCGACAAGGCTCTATGACCGTTTCTGAGTATGCCATCAGTTTCACACGGTTAGCCAGGCATGCACCGGCCTTGGTTGCCATAGTTCGGGAGAGAGTGCAGATTTATTGAAGATCTTATTCTGCCTATCCGGTCCAGCATGGCTAGAGAGCTGGAGACGGATGTACCTTATCAGCAGGCGGTGAGTATTGCTAGACGGATATAGGGTATGCTCACTAGAGAGCGAGGAGCGAGGGAGGCCAAGAGGTCTCATAAGTCGGGTCATTTCTCTTGTGTCGGTACTTCAGCAGCCGGTTGATTTGGTAGGTGTTATTCTGGTCGTCCAATTCATTTACCATTGCCAGCAGTTGGTAGTACTCCAACTCCTCCAGCACCTCAGGACCTTTACTATGCTCCCCCAGTTTCCAGTGCGCCTCCTGTGCTGGGTATCTCCAGGGGTTAGTCCAGCGGGAGCGGGGCCGGTTAGTCATAGCCACTACATCCTCCCAGGGCTAGTTTTGAGTACGGGGATACTGGCCATCTGGTTAGGGAGTGCCCTAGGCGTAGGAGAGGAGCGCCTCCACAGACCTCAGCGTGGTTCACAGGGGCAACAGGCCATCGTTCCAGCCCCAGCTGCTACCCCACCTGCCCAACCAGCCAGGGGCAGGGATCCGGGTGATAGAGGCCATCCTCGAAGGAGCGGTCAGGCCAGATTTTATGCTTTTCTTTATCGTGCCACAGCTGTCACCTCTGATTCGATTATCACAGGTACTATCTTGGTTAGTCACAAAGAGAGATCAGTTATTCGATCCTGGTTCTACTTTTTCATAGGTGTGCTCTTATTTGCTTCACATCTGGGTGTGCCCCGAGATTTTTTGAGTGCCCCCGTTTATGTTTCTACTCCGATTGGAGATTCTTTGGTTGTGGATTGTGTGTATCGGCTGTGTGTGGTCACTATTTGTGGTTTTAAGACCAGAGCTAATCTTTTATTGCTTGGTATGGTTGATTTCGATATTATTCGGGGCAAGGACTGGCTGCCGCCCCACTATGCTATTCTTGATTGTCATGCCAAGACTGTGACGCTGGCTATGCCAGGCATTCTATATATTGAGTGGAGTGGTACTCTAGATCACACCCCCAGCCGTGCTATTTCCTTTCTCAAAGCTCAGCGTTTGGTTGAGAATGGGTGTGCTTCTTATCGAGCTTGTGTGTGACACTCCTTCTATTGATTTCGTCCCAGTGGTACATGATTTCTCTGATGTATTTCCATCTGATCACCCAGGCATGCCGCCTGATAGAGATATCGATTTTGGTATTTACTTATTGCCGGGCACTCAACCTATTTTTATTCCTCCGTATCACATGGCTCCTCCTAAGTTAAAGGAGTTGAAGGATCAGTTACAGGAGTTGTTGAGTAAGGGTTTCATTCGGCCCAGTGTTTCACCTTGGGGTGCTCCTGTGTTGTTTGTGAAGAAGATAGACAATTCTATGCGTATGTGCATTGACTATCGCCAGTTGATCAAAGTTACAGTGAAGAACCGGTATCCTTTGCCACATATTGATGACTTATTTGCCCAGTTGCATGGCGCACAAATGTTCTCCAAGATTGATTAGCGCTCCGGTTATTATCAGCTGAAGATTTGGGAGCCAGATATCCCGAATACTGCCTTCAGGACCCGGTATGGTCACTACGAGTTCCTCGTTATGTCTTTCGGGCTGACTAATGCCCCAACAACTTTTATGCATTTGATGCACAGTGTATTCAGACCATATCTTGACTCGTTCGTGATTGTTTTCATTGATGGCATTTTGGTATATTCCCAGAGCCAGGAAGAGCACGAGCAGCACCTGAGGATAGTGCTTCAGACTTTGAGAGAGAAGCAATTATATGCAAAGTTCTCTAAATGCGAGTTTTGGCTGAGTTCGGTGGCATTTCTAGGCCACGTGGTGTCGAGCGTGGGTATTCGAGTGGATCCGAGGAAGGTGGAGGCCGTGAAGGGTGGACTAAGGCCCTCATCAGCTACCGAGATTTGTAGCTTCCTTGGTTTTGCGGGATATTACCGTCGCTTTTTGGAGGGGTTCTCTTCGATCGCAACACCTATGACCAGATTGAACCAAAAAGGTGCCCCTTTTCAGTGGACATAGGAGTGTGAGGCGAGCTTTCAAAAGCTCAAGACATCTTTGACTTCGGCTCTTATATTGATGTTGCCTACTGGTTCGGGGTCTTATACAGTATATTGTAATGCCTCACAAGTTGGACTTAGAGCAGTATTGATAATGGACAGTAGGGTGATTGCCTACGCGTCCTGGCAGCTGGAGGTGCTTGAAAAGAACTACACTGTCCATGATCCTGAGCTAGCTGCCATTGTTCATGCCTTAAAGATTTGGCATCATTATTTGTATGGGGTTCCTTGTGAGATTTACATTGATCATCGAAGTTTGCAGCACTTGTTAAAGTGGAATGACCTGAACATGCGTCAGAGGAGATGGTTGGAGCTGTTGAAGGACTATGATATTATTATTATTTATCACCCAGGCAAGGCCAATGCGGTTGTTGATGCCTTGAGTCACCGGACGGCGTGTTTAGGGAGTTTGGCTTATCTACCAGCTTCGGAGAGGCCAATGGCGATAGATGTTCAGGCTTTGGCCAGGCAATTTGTCAGATTGGATCTTTCGGAGCCCAACCGGGTGCAGGCCTGTATGGTTTCTCGGTCTTCTCTATTTTATCACATCAGAGAGCGACAGTTTGATGACCCTCATCTGCTTGTTCTTTAGGATAGATTTTGGCGTGGTGATGCTCGAGATGTTACCATCGGGGATGACGGAGTGATACGGATGCAGGGGCGTATTTGTGTGCCCAATGTAGATGATCTTGGAGAGTTGATTCTAGTTGACGCCCATAGCTCGCGGTATTCCATCCATCCGAGTGCTGCGAAGATGTATCAGGATTTGAGGCAACACTATTGGTGGAGGCGGATGAAGAAGGATATAGTTCACTATGGTTCTAGATGCCTCAACTGCCAGCTGCTGAAGTATGAGCATCGGCGTTCGGGTGGGTTAATGCAGCAGATTGAGATCCCAGAGTGGAAATTGGAGCGCATCACCCTGGACTTCGTATCTGGACTTCCATAGATGGTGAGGAAGTTTGATTCCATTTGGGTCATTGGAATCGTCTGACCAAGTCCTCCCAGTTCATACCTGTGTGCACTACTTACTCATCGGAGCGGTTGGCGGAGATCTATATCAGGGAGATTGTCCGATTGCATGGAATTCTAGTTTCTATCATTTCAGACAGAGGTACTCAGTTTACTTCACGGTTCTGAAGGGCTGTGCAGCAGGAGTTAGGTACTCAGGTGGAGCTGAGCACAGCATTTCACCCCCATACAGATGGCCAGTCTTAGCGCACTATTCATATTTTCGAGGATATGCTTTGTGCGTGCGTGATTGAGTTTGGAGGTTCATGGGATCACTTCTTGCCACTGGCGGAGTTTGCTTATAACAACAGATATCAGTCCAGAATTCACATGGCGCCGTATAAGGCCCTTTATGGTAGGAGGTGCAGGTCCCCAGTGGGTTGGTTCGAACCGGGCGAGGCCAGGTTGCTAGGTACTGAGATGGTCCAGGATGCAATGGAAAAGGTCAAGGTGATTAAGGATAGAGTCCGTGCAGCCTAGTCCAGACATAAGAGTTATGCGGAAAAGAAGGTCTGCGATGTGGCATTTATGGTTGGCGAGCGGGTTCTACTTCGGGTCTCGCCCATGAAGGTCGTCATGAGGTTTGGAAAGAAAGGGAAGCTGAGTCCGAGATTCATTGGCCCTTTTGAGATTTTAAGGCGTGTTGGGGAGGTTGCTTATAAGCTGGCCTCACCTCCCAGCCTAGCTGGAGTCCATCCATTATTTCATGTCTTTATGCTCTGGAGATACCATGGTGACCCATCGTACATGTTGGATTTCAGTTCTGTTCAGCTAGACAAGGATCTATCTTATGTTGAGGAGTTAGTGGCCATTTTGGACAGGCAAATCAGGAAGCTGAGGTCAAAGAACATCGCTTCGGTGAAGGTCCAGTGGCGGGGTCAGCCGGCCGAGGAGGCAACTTGGGAGACCGAGCAGGATATGCGCATCCAGTACCCTCATCTCTTCACTACTTCAGGTATGTTTTCTATACTCGTTTGAGGATGAACGAATGTTTAAGTGTGCGAAAATGTAACGATCCGGCCGGTATTTTTTAAAATTTAGGCCCCGACCCCCAATTTACTGCTTCCCCTAAGTTCATTTCTGCTATTGTGGTTTGCCGTGATGTTCGATTCTACACTTTGGAGTGTTTTGGGATACTTAGTCCCTAAAGGAGAGCTTTATAGTTAAAAAATGGCCCGTATTCAGAAGAGTGTTAAGACAACCTCAGAACAGGAATCTGATGGTTTCATTAGCTCCGTTAGGTGATTTCGAGGTGGGGAGCGTGTCCGGAATATATTTTGGAGGTCCGTAGCTCACTTAGGCTTAGTATGCCGAAGTATGGAATTTTTGTAAATCTGGCCTATAGGTGAAATTTTGATCCGAGAGTCAGAATATAATTTCGACAGTTGTAGTAGCTTCGTTAGGTGATTTTTTATATGTCTACAAATTTTCAGGTCATTCGGACATTGTTTGGTCGGATTTTTGATAGTATGTAGGTTTCGGAAGTTTTGGTTGAAACTTAGGCTTGAATCCGCTATAATTTGATGATTTTTGTGTTTAATGATACGCTTTTATGATTGGAACAAGTTCATATCGTGATTTGGAGTAGGTTGGTGGTTTTGGTTGAGGTGCCGGGGGCCTCGAGGGTGTTTTGGGGGGTCAAACGGACCATTTCGAGTTGATGAACATGTCAGTGTTTCCTGTCATAAGTGTTACAGATAGTTGCTCTATGCGATCGCAATGGGCTGATGCGATCGCATAGAAGGTTTTGGAGGAGGCTAAAGTTTCTTTTATGCGATTGCCGAAGGGGGTATGCGATCGCATAGTTGTAGGAGTTTGTTCTCTGCGATCGCAGAAGGGCTATGTGATGGCATAATGTTTTTGGCAGGGGTCCCAAGTCCCAATCTTTTGTTCAATGCAATTGCGGTTAAGGCTATGCCATCACATAAGATTTTTCGATAAGTCAATGCGATCGCAAAGGGATGTGTGCAATCGCATAGGGTAAATTGCAAGGCTGGAAAGTTTGTTCTATGCGATCGCAATAGGTGTGATGAGATCGCATGGAGTAATTCTCGACAAAATCAGTATATAAAATTTCATCCGCGAGGGTTTCACCATTTTTGCAAAAACACAAGCTAGGGAGCTCGGTTTAGAGTGATGTTTCGCGTGCTTTTCAGAGACAATTGTTGGGTAACGATTCTTACTCCCTTATGATCATTATTCACTATTCTAAACTCAATTTCTTCCTTTAATTTCGGATTTGGGGGTGAAAATTAGGGTAGTTTCATAGAAGAAACTTTGATGATTTGGAGGGGCAAACAAACTCCGATTTTGATAAATTTTATATAGTTAGACTCGTGAGAGTACAAGAGTTCTGAAAATGTTAAAATATTTCGACTCCGAGCCGATGACTGGAGGGGTATTTTGGTCATTTCACCAATTTTCGCGCCGTAGCTTTCATTTTATCAGTAATTAGTTACTTGCGATGTTATTTACATTATGTAATTGGTTTGAATAGATTTGGGCCACTCGGAGTCGGATACCCGTGGCAAGGGAGTCATTTCTTAAGTGGTTTTGTACCGGGATTGAGGTAAATGACTTGTCTAACCTTGCGTGGGGATTTTCTCTCCTAGGATATATATATGTTGATGTAAATGCCTTGTACGCGAGGTGACGGGTGTGTACTTGCACAAATTGTTGAAAACGACCTTACTTGAACTGCTCAATCTATGTTATCATTGTTATTTAATTGGTTCAATTGCAAGATTTATCTTGTGTTAGCTAGGGAAGCATGGTTAGATAGGATTATCTGTCTAAATGCCTACTTGTCCTAATTGAACTCCCTGGAACCTATTGAGACTGGATTTAGTTGTTAATTGTAGCAGTGTGCTTCATATTTCTCTGTGTTTTCTCTTATTTGATTGTGTTTTTGTTCTATGGACTGCAGGTTCAATTCCCGGAGATCTGGTGCTAGTGAGGTAAAGTACTGCGGGTTCAATTCCTGGAGATCCTGAGATACTGATATACAAAATGCAGGTTCAATTCCTTGAGGTCATGTGATACTGATATAAGTGAGTGCGGGTTGAATTCCCGGAGATCTTGTGATACTGATATAAAGGACTGCGGGATCAATTCCCGGAGATCCTCTGATACTGATATATGGACTGCAGATTCGATTCTAGGAGATCCTGAGTTGCTGAGTATAAAAGGGACTGCGGGTTAAATTCCTAGAGACCTGGATTTGTTGATTTGTACTTGTTGTGTTGATTTCTCTTTGTTAGCTTAACTGTAGTGCGCTTGTAGTATTTATCTCATTTGCTATTATTTTAGACTTATTCTTATTTTGTACGGTTCGGTGTTATTATCATTATTTTTATTATTCTCGGTAGGGCCCTGACCTTCCTCGTCACTACTCCATCGAGGTTAGGCTTGGCACTTACTGAGTACCGCCGTGGTGTACTCATGCTACTCTTCCGCACACTTTTGTTGTGCAGATCCAGGTCCATCCGATCAGACGCACTACCGATGACTTAGGAGCATTTTCAGGAGACTCAAGGTATGAATCTACTACGTCCGTAGATCCGGAGGGTCTTCTTCTATTCTTCTTAGTGATATCAGTTATTCCTTTATTTTCATTGTGTAGACACTCTTGATGTATAGATCCACAGTTGTACTCTCTTAGTCTGTGTTGCCCATGAGTTTCCGGGTCTTGGTGGTTGTATTCTTTCTGGTATTTGGTGAAGTGTATGTGACGAGTGGCATTTATTACATTTCTTTTATATTATCGCTGTTATCTTAACTTTTGTTCATAAGAGTTGTACATTCCGCATTGTGTTAGGTTTACCTACTCGCAAAGATCGGGTGCCGTCATGACAGGTTCACGATTGGTAAACTAGGGTTGTGACACCTCAGAAGCTCGAAATGACTGAGAAAATAAGTGATGACCCTTTGGGTCGTCACATTCTCATTTCAAGTTTAGTTCTGCAGATTTCGTTTCGTTTTTGACAATAAATAAAGGGAATTGTATAAAAAGAGAAGAGATAGGGTAGTTATTGAAAATTATAAGAAATGAAAAAGACCACTTGGAATTGGATTTGCGGGGGACTCGATCCCTAGCTGGGCGTCAGAGCCACCTGGCCAAGTTTTCACTGACGCTGGGCCTGAGCAATTAGGCCATATCATAGCCAATCCTGTAGGCCAATTTGGGATAAAACGTAAATCTTAGTTTGTCGTGATATAATGCAATTCGTAATTAATCAAGTTTTTATTTTTTTACTAAAAATATATAGAAAAATCGTTGTCAATTTAGTTTGGCCTTTAAATAAATGGAGGTGAGCCTCGTCCAAATAAATCAAATACATAATTGAGGGGCCCTCAATAAATGATCCATTCAAAATATTTAGAAGTGGAATGACTGTTTAGTAAATTTCACGGTCTTTCACAAAATGAATAAACTCGTGATGCTTTAGGCGCAATTGATAATAATATTACTTTCCTAAATATGGGTCCACATTTATATGACACAAATTCAAATCTCAACGAATCGAAATGTGTTACAAGCCACGTGCATACTGCTACGGCGTGGTTCGAAATACATGTTCACGATGTTGTAATTCTTTGTAAAAAAAATTAAACAGTAAATACAATAAAAGCAGGTTATTAATAAAAGAATATAAAAATAGAATATATATATATATATATATATATATATATATATATATATATATATATATATATATATATATATATATATATATATATATATATATATATATATATATATATATCAAATACGATAAATTGGGCGACCGTACTAGAACAACGGAATTCAGGAGTACCTATGTCACGACCCCAATCCCGGTTGTGATGGCGCCCAACACAACTGCTAGGCAAGCCCGACCATTTACAATCTCATCCCGAGCATGAAGCTCAAATCAATTACCTGAACATTAATATCAACAATAAAGCTAAACTGTATAACCACCCCAAAGATCTAGGGTCACGAGTCTAGAGCCTCTAACCATGATCGGATAACAATATCTAAACCAAATACTCAAGTCTGAATAATGTATATATAAAGGAAAATTGGAATAAGAAGAGAAGCTCAGGTCCTGCGAACGCCAGCAGCTACCTCAGCAACTCGGATAAATACTAATAAAAGCTGGAGTGCTCATATATCCATCCTGTGTACCTGAATCTACAAATAAAGGTGCAGGGAGTAGGGGTGAGTACTAAGTACTCAGTGAGTAATAAATATATACAAGTAGCTGAAAGTAAGAAATCCATAAAATACCACATAATGAAGCTAAACTACAGTCCGATTCCTCCTATGAACTAGCAACAACAATAGTACATTACCACTATCAGAGATAATTCAACGACAAAGATGCAATGTAAAGCACATAACTGCTACGGCGTGTAGCCCGATCCATTTAACGTCGACGGTGCTCACTGAGTGTGTACAGACTCCGGAGGGGCTCCTACAGCCCAAGCGCAATACCGCTGCGATGTGCAGCCCGATCCTCATATCAACCGCTGTGGCATGCAGCCCGATCCATCCTCAGTCCACAACAAGCATATAAGTCACACAACAGCTCAAATTATTTATTTCCAAGTTCCAGTTCATAATTATGAAAATACTTTAACTTTTATTTAATTTTCCCAAAACAGGTGACTTAGTATTTCAAATACGGTAATTCTAAACCAGGACTGAGATTAGTGATTAAGCAAGTATAGCTATCACATATATAACTATCCCCTAGGGATACTACAGGTTGGCACAAGGCCCCAAACACAGCTTACAGCCCACAATCATATCCAACACAGTGTTTTTGAACCACAAATATCACATTATACTCATTCGGGATGGACTAGGTCTCAATCCCCAGCCATAACCAATCCCGCACCTGCCACGGGGTGCGAGCCACGCCCTACTAGCGTCACAATGTGCTAAGCCAGGATTTCGAACGCTCAGGCTACCATATACACAAACTACTCACCTCTAACCAGTCGAAGACTCATCCGCAATGCCTTTTCCTTCTGAATTTGCTGCCTTGTGTGTATAATCTAGTCACACCACAACAATTATATCAAATACGGGTCAAAGAAACATAGCCCAATTCAATTTATACAAAATACACGATAATGCACCAAGTTGGTAAAACCCGGACCCCGGGCCTACTTCTCGAAAAACTCCGAAATTTATACCAACGGATTCCTCGTCTTACCACGAGTCCGTGCATATAAAATTTATCGTAATCGGAGTTCGAATGACCTTTCAAAACCAAAACATTCTTTTTCATGATTTAGGCCCTAATTCTTCACAAATTCTACCCAATTTCAGGAATTTGGTGTTGATTCTACATTAAAATTATGTTTTTGAGTCAAGAAACTTACCTCCAGTGATTGCCCATTGATTTCTCTCTTAAAAATCGCCTCAGAAACTTCTTCCCGTTCTAAAACACTCGACTTACTCATTATAGGTATACTGTTCACACATTTTACTGCTTCCAATGAATTTCTTTTGAAATTCTATTGAATTTAGGCTTTTTAATCACTCAATTTGACCTTATAATGAAGGAGATATGTAGGTTTTAAGATTTGCAAATACTACAGGTTTTTAATACGCCGTCAGGGGCAATTTCGTCATTAACCTGAAAATCTGGGCAACCTTAGTAAAATGGCCATAAAATCCTCGTACGGTGTCCAAACTCGATGATTCTTTTTGCTACGGGTCGGTAATTACGATACGGATCTAATGCTTTATTCAAAATAGTAATCGCAGCTCATATGTTCAATATAATAGCATTTATGCTTGAAGAAACGATGTCGAAGCATAAGAAAAATGAGCACAACGCAACCCAAACCTATCCGAAACTCACTCGAGCTCCTCGGGACCGCATACGAACATATTAACATGTCACATATGATCATGCAAACTTAGTTTCACTCTCAAATCACCAAAACTAACATCAAAACACCAAAGTTACATCGGATTCAAGCCTAAGTTTCTTCAAAACTTCTGAAACTAACATTCGATCCAAAATCCAACCTAAACACCTCCGAATGACCTGAAATTTTGCACGCATATCCAAAATCACCTAACGGAGCTACTGCAACTGTCGGAATTCCATTCCGACTCTCGGATCAAAATCTCACCTACCGTTCGGATTGCATCAAAATTCAACCTTAGCCAATTCAAGCCTAAAACTATACCGGACCTCTGAATTCGATTCCGATTGCTCTCCTAAGTCATAAATGATCCCCCGAAACTAGAAGAATCATCAGATCCATTCCGAGCTGTGTAACTCATTGGTCAACATTCGGTTGACTTTTCCAACCTATTCTTCTCAAAAAGATTTATGGCCTCATTTCTTTTCTAATTCTCTTCGATTTGCTTCTAACTCTCAACCACATATAAATTAGCATATTGAAGTATTAAATGAAGAAAACGGGATGATAACTCCCGTAAGGACGGGCCGGGTCATTACATTCTCCCCAACTTAAACAAACGCTCGTCCTTGAGCGTACCCAGAGTTGTACTAGAAGCAACCCAATAGCTGAATGAGCTTACCAAGCATATATGCGGGGTGGTACCACGTCACCCTATCCATCATAAGTCCGATAACACAATATAGCTGAACTTCCATAGTCCATCTGAAACATAGACCACATTGCCCTTTCCGAAATCATATACCAAATCTGAATCCCACGACTATACTCAGAATACACCCGAACCAGCTGTAATAGTCCATACTCGCCACTCCGGGTGCTCACATAATATGCCAAACAACCCAATCGCTCGGGACGATGCCCTTTAATCACAAACATTGCCCAAGGTAACCAAGTACTAACTGAAAAACCTTTTTCCATTAGCTAAAGTCTTATTCCAACACCTTCATATATTGCCCACGGCAACCGAACACGCGATATATCGAATCCATCTCTCAGGTCATCCATTCATGGATTCATCCCTCTTTTAACTGATACCACCATAGATTTCAGAGCCAAACCTCGATATTAGCTTTCTAACCAGCTTAAACCACATATGCCCGCACTCATTACTGGCTCCAACGATCATTTTGATTATAACACGCCGCACGGGTGATATGACACCTCAACACCGGCCGAAGCCACGACGAACACAACACAGGCTCCAATAAGAAACGTCTGAACATACTCAAATCATGACAACTAACTCAAACAAAAGAGCTATAATTCAGTTCCTCCGTACCATCACAACACATAACTGAGATCTCGTCTCATAACATAGAATTAGAGTACCTGAATTCTCCTCGAAAGGTCATAACTTGACGTGGACTTGCCACGGCTCATGATTCCATCCAAACACTATTACCTATAAAGCACCTAAAGTCATCTAATCATGCTCAAAACAGTCAGCAACGCACAGATCTAGGTCTGAACTCAAGCAATCAATCTCACCCACGGTGAAACAATTAATATACGCCATCAAATCTTGTAAGGACACAACCGATGTGCCATTTGCCGAGCGACACCCAACACTGACTTTCCTTAGAGACTAGGAAGTATCGTACACAAGGTAGTGTATAGAAAAGCTATTCTCCATATCACACGGTTGCGGTGTGCAACCTGCTCAAAATAACCTACCTGTGGCGGCGTGCCACCCGATCCAGATACCATACCTGTGGCGGCATGCCACCCGATCCAAATAACCCGTGGCGGCGTGCCACCCGATCCACGCATAAATCTTGCAAAAGAAATGCACACCGAGTCAAATTGCTCATTACAATAAACATATATATAGCCTCAAGCTCGGCCACAAGAAACACATCCTACAAACTTCCCCAATACCAGAACTGAATCAATAGTAGAAAGCTCTGCACTAATATCCGCCACGAAGGCCCAACTGACAAAGCAATATCTACCAGCCGCCCGCTAGTCCTGGGTACAACTACCTTGCTGGAGCATACTCTGATGCACTCTGCTAAGCAATTTGTGCCATTTCCGACATAGTCCATATCACATTAGTCTAGACGACCTGACTTTTGTCAACCAGTATGAAATAAGGTATCATAACCCAATTTCATCATATCAAGCTAAGAGAGAGCCACTAGGGCTTCCAATTTCCGATGATCGCTAAACGGTGCCGATACACACGATATATAACCACTACATAGGTGGATTACGAGAACATCTAGTCTCCATCACCTATATAACACATGAATTACTATGCCTGATTTCACACTCCACTGTACGAATACATAACACACATCAAGCATCCATTCATACCACGAAATTCATTCAGAAATTTCCATATGCCATCAACAACTCAATCATCACGATCGATCCAACAAGAGAATACCACCATACCACTAGATATTATCGGTTTACATTACCTTGTACTTTTTGACCATATACCCTGCCAAATCACTAGAATAGCAGTACCATTTTTTTCCTCCTTAATCACTAGAAAGATCGATTCTTAAATTACTTGCAGCTGCCCGCGCTGCTCGTTAATTAATTTTTAATGACTTCCCGTATATTATGAACTGATCTCAAAGCCTTAAACATGCCATTATCAATTTTCCATAACACATTGCATATACCATACCACACTAAGATAACATGGAACTTCTATCCCTTTCTTACACCGCAAATATCGACACACTTAACTAGTCAAGGACCTTCATGACCCCATATAGAAGAAAACTCATTACACATTCCCAGCTTCGCATACCAACAGGAATATACTCACCTTCAAACCACGGTAGAATACATCACAAACGTTTTCTCCCAATTCATTGCATAAGTTTAACTGTTAGGACTAAGTCCTTTTACCCATATCGAGCTACGCAACTACCAGCACTCAAGAGCTTGGTTGCACCATAGCTGCAAGACTCATTACTTCGTACACATACCAGGAGTCAATCGTATCCTTATCATACTGTTTCAGTTTATTATCAACTATTCTATTTACCCAATTCCTTTCTGATTCATCTTTAATTTAATATTAGCCTTAATTGTAGCACCACAATACCTCGACTCATGCTACCACACGAGACTCGTGCATAAGCCGCACACGGTCTAGGACCCATACGCCACTGAATACTCTCTCAACGTTTCCCAGAAGTACCCCATTCTACAATACTAATTTGAAGAACGTCCTGCGATTTTGAATTTGTTATCATTACTCTCCAATATAGATACATAAAATCTCATCATTCACGTATCATTACACTATTCTTGATCCTTTCTAATGAAAACATCGTATTTAGCCACATACCCAATCTTACGACACCTAACTGTTACAAGCAAAATCTTGAACACCGCAAGGATATTCTCGGGCGTCACCCACCCTTATTCAATTATAATTCAGCTGTCTTATTGAATCGAACCACTCGTGCCTTGTTAGAACTCTGGCACCGCAGAACATGATTACATACAAATGCATTTAGCTATCTTTCCTTCCTATACACTGAACATTCTTACCAGCAGCAGTTCAAACCATCCTATTATTTCTTAATTTCTACGAAGCACCATAACCTTTATCAGAATTTCCCAATATACTTAGAGACAGAACCAACATAGCACACAACAATGCAATCAGTTAATCAATAACAACCTCCCCAACTTGGCTCAGAGCCATACATCAAAGCACATTTAGCCACCAATGTCATTCTTACTCAAATGATGCCACAATGTTATAGTGAGATTAAACTCAAGTCATTTACAAGCTTGACAGAGACTCAAATCATCAGAGACCTTAACACTTCTGCAATTCTTGCATTTATTCACACTCAACATTTAAGCCTACTCTCCAGGTGACAGAAATATTTTTCTAAGTCCAAATTTTTCCAAAAATTTCGACAGAGTTTCCTTTGTAATTTGGCTTATCCATCTGCCAGAGAAGCATCAAACCATTCTAACAATACGTCTACCACTCAACAAGACATCACAATGTATTTTAAAAACATTAAATCTCAATACTATACGAATCATCTTATCACAATTTATACCTGAACATGTGCTACACATGCTCGCATCATAACACATATCAAATACCCTTCAATTACACATCAGAATCAACCCACCTATTTTGCCTCAATCTAGTATTTTAGTACAACACCTTCCACCAGGATACACATAACATAATCACTTTAGTCTTCCTGAGTCTAAACTCGTTTTACTACACGTAAGGAATTTCACCTTCCAACTAAGAGATATGATAAATATTCACCACGCCCATAGCTCGGGGCTACACAACAGATTACAGTAATGATCTAACACCTGACAGCTCGTACATTATTAAGCTGCCATTTCCACAGTTAGGAACAATACCGATCACGCAAAATTTCATAATACGAGTTTGTAAAATCAGCACTTTGGTGCTCGTGTCATAGACAAAGATCTGGCCTCAAGTCCTCCCGACTGGCCCAACATGAACTCACAGAGATTATATCTCGCCCCTCGACCAGGGAATCACAAGCCATTAAGGCAATCATATTACTGAGCATTCGAGTGCGCGTACAAGCGTATGGAAAGAATTTCCAAGAATTATATCTCAAGTTGAATCAAGTACGCACGATAAGAATTCCAAGAAATGTGAAGTGTTTGCTAAAGGTTTGCAGCCTCCCGAGGATAAGTACAGGCGTCCCCGTACCGATCCACAAGACTCTACCAACCTGCTCAAGACTTATGAGGCCTAGTAACCTAGGCTCTGATACTAAATTGTCATGACCCCAATCGCGGTCGTGATGGTGCCCAACAAAACTGCTAGGCAAGCCCCACCATTTAAACTCTCATCCCGAGCATGAAGCTCAAATCAATTACCTGAACATTAATATCAACAATAAAGCTAAACTGAATAACTACCCAAAGATCTAGGGTCACGAGTCTGGAGCCTCTAAACATGATCGAATAACAATATCTAAACCAAATACTCAAGTCTGAATAATGTATATACAAAGGAAAACTGGAATAAGAAGAGAAGCCAGGTCCTGCGAACGCCAGCAGCTACCTCAGCAACTCGGATAAATAATGATAAAAGCTGGAGTGCTCGTCTATCCATCCTGTGTACCTGAATCTGCACATAAAGGTGTAGGGAGTAGGGGTGAGTACTAAGTGCTCAGTGAGTAATAAATATATACAAGTAGCTGAAAGTAAGAAATCCACATAATATCACATAATGAAGCTAAACTACAGTCCGATTCCTCCCAAGAACTAGCAACAACAACGGTACATTACCACTATCAGAGATAATTCAATGACAAAGATGCAATGTAAAACACATAACCGCTACGGCGTGTAGCCCGATCCATTTAACGTCGTCGGCGCTCACTGGGGGTGTGTACAGACTCCGGAGGGGCTCCTACAGCCCAAGCGCAATACCGCTGTGGTGTGCAGCCTGATCCTCTTATCAGCAAGCATATAAGTCACAGAACAGCTCAAATTATTTATTTCCAAGTTCCAGTTCATAATTATGAAAATACTTTAACTTTTATTTAATTTTCCCAAAACAGGTGACTTAGCATTTCAATTCAAACCAGGACTGAGATTAGTGACAAAGCAAGTATAGCTATCACGTCTATAACTATCCCCTAGGGATACTACAGGTTGGTATAAGACCCCAAACACGACTTACAACCCATAATCATATCCAACACTGTGTTTTTCAACCACAAATATCACATTATACTCATTCGGGATGGACTAAGTCTCAATCCTCAGCGACAATCAATCCCGCACCTGCCACGGGGTGCGAGCCACACCCTACTAGCGTCACAATGTGGTAAGCCGGGATTTCGAACCCTCAGGCTACCATATACACAAACTACTCACCTCTAGCCGGTCGAAGACTCGTCCGCGATGCCTTTTCCTTTTGAATTTGCTGTCTCATGTGTAGAATCTAGTCACACCACAACAAGTATATCAAATACGGGTCAAAGAAACATAACCCAATTCAATTTATATGAAATACGCGATAATGCACCAAGTTGGTAAAACCCGGACCTCGTGCCCGCTTCTCAAAAAATTTCGAAATTCATACCAGCAGATTCCTCGTCTCGCCACGAGACCGTGCATATAAAATTTATCGAAATCGGAGTTTGAATGGCCTTTCAAAACCCAAAAATTCGTTTTCATGATTTACGCTCTAATTCTTCACAAATTCTACCCAATTTCAGGAATTTTGGTGTTCATTCTAGCATAAATCATATTTTTGAGTCAAGAAACTTACCTCTAGTGATTACCCATTGATTTCTCTCTTAAAAATCGCCTGAGAAGCTTCTTCCCATTCCAAAATTGGAAGAAAACTCGACCTGCTCATTATAGGTATACTATTCACGCGTTTTACTGCTCCTAATGAATTCCTTGTGAAATTCTAATGAATTTAGGCTTTTGAATCACTCAATTTGACCTTATAATCTGGGCAACTTTAGTAAAATGGCCATAAATTCCTCATACGATGTCCAAATTCGATGATTTTTTTTTTGCTACGGGTCCGTAATTACGATATGGATCTAATGCTTCATTCAAAATAGTAATCGGAGCTCATTTGTTAAATATGATATCATTTATGCTTGAAGAAACGATGTCGAAGCATAAGAAAAACGAGCACAACGCAACCCAAACCTATCCGAAAACTCACCCGAGCTCCTCGGGACCGCATACGAACATATTAACATGTCACATATGATCATGCAAACTTAGTTTCACTCTCAAATCACCAAAACTAACATCAAAACACCAAATTTACATCGGATTCAAGCCTAAGTTTCTTCAAAAACTTCTGAAACTAACATTCGATCAAAAATCCGACCTAAACACCTCCGAATGACCTGAAAATTTTGCACACATATCCAAAATCACCTAACGGAGCTACTGCAACTGTCGGAATTCCATTCCGACTTCCGGATCAAAATCTCACCTACCATTCGGATTGCATCAAAATTCAACCTTAGCCAATTCAAGCCTAAAACTACACCGGACCTCCGAATTCGATTCTGATTGCTCTCCTAAGTCATAAATGATCCATTTCCATTCCGAGCTGTCTAACTCATTAGTCAACATTCGGTTGACTTTTTCATCCTATTCTTCTCATAAAGAGATTTATGGCCTCATTTCTATTCTAATTCTCTCCGATTTGCTTCTAACTCTCCAAACACATATAAATTAGCATATTGAAGTATTATATGAATAAAACGGGACGATAACTTCCGTAACGACGGGCCGGGTCATTACAACCTAACACCTTCTCCCGTGTTAATAGAATTCCTTATCCGGATTACTGATTCGCGGACTGTTAACAGAGTCATATTTTCCTCGGTTCGGGATTCGATCGGAGACTTGGGACACCATTAATCTCATAAGTGGCAACTCTTAATAAATAATAATAAATCTCATTCTGAGTGTCATTTAATTAGAAAAACTCTTTATTACGTCATTCGCTGGGTGTATTAATCTTCATAAATAATGAGGTGTGACAACGTCAATATTCTTTTTGAGAATAAAGAATATACCAACACACACATTTTTTTTATTTTCTTATGACTTATAGCTAATTCATGCAACAATTAATTAAAGATTCATCAAATCAGGGAACGTTCCTAAATTATCAATCAAAGCTAAAATATATCACAAGAGAGTAATATTCCTTCACAAAATCAGAACCACAATGAAAACTTACTCAATGGAATTGTGATGGGTATTCCAATGAGTTCAGCAACAACTATGCAGAAACAAAAGCTTCAATATGAAGCAGCCGTGATTTCGACCCCGACGGTCCTTTAGAAGCCTAAATTTTCAGAAGCTCTTCCGTTTTTTGCTTCTCAAATCCACTTTTGAAATTTTTTTCTTCTATTTTTTAATTTTTCGAAAGCACTAAGCTACTATAGAATAGTTTCGGTGTGTAAGATGGTGAGAGGCGAGTGTTGTATTGCCGCAGATGATTGGGATTTTTTAGTGTATTTAATGTGGAGGGGGTCTTGTGTGGGGGAGTAGTTTTTGGAAGAAAATATTTTTGGGAAGTTCTTTTTGGAGAAAATATTTTGGGGAAGGTCTCATATGGGGAAAAGTCTTTTGGAGGAAAATATTTTTTGGGGGAAGGGTTCTCCAAATTTTTATTCCTAATTTCTTTTTATCTTCTTTTTTAATTAAAAATTCTAGAATTAAAAACCTAAATTATCTAAAATTATACTACTTATGAAAATTATAAAAACTACCGAATCCTAAATTAGAAGAGAAAAATCAACAAAAAGGAAAAGGTGTAAAAATAATTTTTTTTTGTTAATTTTAATTTTTGTGAAAACCAAATGACTTTCGATAAAACTTAAATGCTATGCAAGATTTTTTTTAGTATTTATTATTATGATTTTAAAAAATTAAATGGCACGAAATGGAACTAAATAAAGGAAACTTCCAAAAAAATCAATAAAAATTGTTTTGATCTTTTTTTAGGAGTTTTCCTCATGTAGGGCAAAAATCACATGCTTACAACCAGGACAGTCATTTTTTGAGTGTATTAGCACTGACACCCAATTTATTACTTTCTGTATTTTATACTATGGTTATGCAACACGTTGAAATGTTCGGTTTAGGTTTCGGATAGAAATAGAACACATAGTCCCTAAATTAGAACTTTAAGTCGTAGGAGTTTGTCCTAGTTTGACTTGTGCGAACATGACTCCGGAAAGAAGTTTTGACTATTTTCAATAGCTGCGTAGGGTGATTTGATCTTAGGAGCGTGTCCAGGTATTGATTTCAAGGTTCGTGGGTCATTTCGGTGTTAATTGGCGGAAGTTGGTAACTCTGACAAGGAGTGAACTTTTTGATATGGGTTAAGATTCCGAGTTCAGAAGTTGGATTAGGTTCGTAATGTCATTTATTACTTGTGTGCAAACTGTAAGGTTAATAAAACTTGATTTGATAGTGTTCGGCATCCAATATAGAAGTCAAAAGTCTATAAGTTCATTAGGATTGAATTATAGTGTGATTCATATTTTTGATATTGCTTCATGTGATTTGGGGCCTTGACTAAGTTTATATCGCATTTTTGGAATTGTTGGTATATTTGGTGGAGGTTCCGTGGGCCTCGGGGGTGATTTGGACCATGTTCGAAGCATTTCAAAAAATTTAAGATTGCTGAATCTGGTGCTTTTGCTTTCCTTAGATTCACTCTATGTGATCGCAAGAAAAGAGCAGGGATCACAAAAAGTTGGGTTTCAGTGAATTGGGAACGCGTGAAGAAAGACGCATTCGCGTAGGAGGATTTGGGGGATGCAGATTCATACGCGTTTGTTCATCACGGTCGTGTGGTGTATTCCACGATCATATAACTTGATGGGGAAGTGCTTCGCATTTGTGTGTGGTGTTTTACGATCGTGTAATGTTAATTTTGTAGCCTGTGCTTTTGTGCTTCGCGATGACAAAGTTGTTTCCGTGTTCACAAAGAAGAATTTATGCCTGGGAAAAACTTAAATTTCACAACGAGGGTTTATTTTCTTATTTCATAATTTGGAATTTTAGAGCTCGATTTAAGGAAAAGTTGTGTGGAATTTTCATAGTGATTATTGGGGTAAGAGCCCTTAGCTCAATTTGATTGAATTCCACTAATCTATCATTGATTTCAGCATGTAATTAGAGATTTGGGGTGGAAAATTGGAGAAAAAGTATAGAAGTTCTTAGACTAATTTTTTGAGTTTTAAAAAGTGAATTGAGGTCGGATTTGAATAATTCTTGTATGGTTGGACTTGATATCGAATGGTATAATTTGGTCGGATTTCGAGATGCGGGCCCGGGGTAACTTTTTGGGGCAATTTTCCAATTATTTGCTAAGATCATGATTTCATTATTTAAATTAATATCCTATAGTTATATTTCTATTATGTAATTATTTTGGCTAGATTCGATCCATTCGGAGTCAGAAAATTTAGGAAAAGGCCTTCTAGTTGAATTACTTAGCGTGGTTTGAGGTAAGTGACTTGTCTAACCTTGTGTGGGAAAAACTTTCCTTAGGATTTGGTACTGTTGTGAAAATTTGTGAATTATGAAGGCCGTGTATGCAAGGTAACAAGTGCGTATACGTGCTAAATATTTAATTTTCTTGTTTTAGCTATGCAGTTTCATTTTCATGCCCTAATTTAGCTAATTTAGTATGTTATAGCCACCATCATTACCCTAATTTCAGATGTTTATTTGTCTGGCGTATTATTTGAAGCTTTTACTACATATTTAGTTGAATTATTTACTTTTTGAATTTCGTATTTATTATTTAACGGTGGAAATTCTTTACTTGAAATTGGTATCCTTGAAATATTTTTCTGTTGAGTTTCAAAGGCCGTGTTTCTATTGTGCCAAGGTGTAAGTGTTAGAATGTCATTTTATATATCGTATGTGTTGGTTTTTGTGTTACTGTTGAGGTGATTATTTGGTTGTGATTACGAGGTTTCTATTGCACTGTTGTTACCATTTGCACGTGGTTTCTGCCGTGATGTTGTGATTGGTTATATTCATATGGTGGTTTAGGTTTTTGTATTGAAACGCATGCGGTGTGATAAGATGGGATTGATAGTGTTTGTGGTAGAGGAACTACTAGAAGCCATGTGGTGCGAAAAGGGAGCTAAAACGTGGGGGGTTCTATTTCGAAAAAATGATTTTTCAAATCACCAAAAAGATAAAGGCTCTTGCGGTGATATTTGGAAAGACCGTGTGTTATTTGTATGATTAGGGACTATGATGTGGTACCTTGGAAGTGCCTTGTTGATCTTCTCTTATCATTGTAATGTTTGATTGATGTTTCCTTAACATGTAAAAACCCTTTCTTACTTTCGTGATTTTATTAGCTTCCCTGATTCCATGTTGTTACTTTTCGTAAATTCTTTATTGTTTCACTTAACTTTTATTTCATTATATTCTTAAATTTTTTGTCTTGTTCTTATTATCTCTAGTAGGGTCTTGACGTGATGTCATCATTACATACTGATTTTAGGATTGGCACTTACCAGGTACCGTTGTGGTGTACTCATACTACGCTTCTGCACATGTTTTGTGCATATCTAGGTACATCTTATTAGCCTCGGTATTAGTGATTTGAGTTGCTTGCCTTTGGAGACATCAAGGTACACATACCCGCATCCCTAGGCCTCGAAGTCCCTTTCTACCCTGTTTGTCCTTATTTCTTTATGTTTCGGTAGATACTGATGTATAGGATCAATATTGTATCTAGAGCTTTTGACTTATGTCTCATCGGGTTTTGGGAAATTGTACGTATTGAGCTTATTGTCTATTGATTAAATTGTTGAAGTTGTTTTTGCATATTGTTAGACTTACCTAGTCTTAGAGTCTAGGTGCTATGACGACATCCTCTGGATGAGATTTGGGGTCGTGACAAGTTGGTATCAGATCTCTAGGTTCATAAGTGTTATGATTCATAAGCAGGTTTTGTAGAATCTCGCGGATCGATACGAAAATGCATATACTTGTCTTTGAGAGGCTATGGAACTGTTAGGAAAATCTTAACTTTTTTGATTCCTTATTGTGCTCAAATTCGTGATTTCTTCTTTTAAACTTCATAAACTTTCAAACTTGGAACTCATAGTTCAAAACACGTCAAACGACGTCCGATTTCCATCAAACTTTGCAGGAATAGCTTAAACAATATATGAGACTTGAACAGGGCATCAGAACCAATATACGAGCCCGATACCATAGTCTTTTAATCAATTTTCATTTCTATTTTCCTTAATAATTTCAGAAAAAAATTTAACAGAAAAATGCATACCTCGGGCTCTAGGCCTCGGAATTTGACTTTGGGCACATGCCCGAGTTCCATATTTTCCTACGGACCTTCCGGGACCATCCAAACTCGGGTCCGAGTTCTTTTACCAAAAATGTTGACCAAAGTCAACTATATCGATATTAATATCAAAATTCTTCAATTTTTCATAGAATTCATATATTCTAACACAAAAAAATTTCGGCTATGCGCACGGACTGCACACACAAATCGAGGCAATATAAAATGAGGCTTTCAAGGCCTCAGAAGCACGCAACAGATGAGGAAAATAGGTGATGACCCTTTAGGACGTCACATCATCCACCTCTAAAACAACCGTTCGTCCTTGAACGGACAAGAGAAAGAAGTACCTGAGTTGGGGAACAAATGTGGGTAACGGCTCCGCATATCACACTTGGACTCCCAGGTCGATGCCTTAGAAGGCTGACCTCTCTATTGAACACGCACAGAAGGAAAACTCTTCGACCTCAACTATCGAATCTGCCGGTCTAGAATAGCTACCGGCTCCTCCTCGTAAGATAGATCCTTCTCCAACTGGACAGTACAGAAGTCTAAGACATGCGTGGGATCGCCGTGATACCCCCGAAGCATAGATACATGAAAAACCATATGCACGACTGATAAGCTAGGTGGTAGTAAAAGTCTATAAGCCACCTCTCCCACTCGATCCAGAATCTGAAATGGACCATTGTACCTAGGGCTGAGATTTACCTTCTTTCCAAATCTCAGCACACCCTTCATAGGCGACACCCAGAGCAATACCCGCTCACCAACCATGAAATCCACATCTCAGACCTTACGGTCTGCAAAACTCTTCTATCTAGACTAAGCTGAACGCAATCTCTCCTGAATAGTCTTGACCTTATCCAAGGCCTCCTGAACTATGTCCGTACCCAACAACCGAGCCTCTCCCGGCTCAAACCATCCAACTAGAGACCGATATCGTCTACCATACAACGCCCCATATAAAGCCATCTGAATGCTAGACTGGTAGATGTTGTTGTAGGCGAACTCTGCTAAGGGTAGAAACTGGTCCCACGAGTCTCCAAAATCTATGACGCAAGCTCGGAGCATATCCTCTAAGATTTGAATAGTTCTCTCGCACTGACCGTCCGTATGAGGATGGAATGTTGTACTCAACTGAACCTGGCTTCCTAACTCCTACTGGACCGCTCTCCAAAAGCACGAGTTAAACTGCGTACCCTGATCTGAGATAATAGATACCGGCACCTCATGAAGGCGAACAATCTCTCGAATGTAAATCTCTACTAACCTCTCAGATGAATAGGAGACTGCTACTAGAATGAAATGTGCTGACTTGGTCAACCTAACAACAATAACCGAAATAGCATTGAATTTCTTCCGATTCAACGGATGTCCAGTAATGAAGTCCATTGTAATCCGCTCCCACTTCCACTCGGGAATCTCAATTCTTTAGACACACCACCAAGCCTCTGGTGCTCATATTTAACCTGCTGATAATTTAGACACCAAGCGACATACTCGACAATGTCCTTTTTCATCCTACGCCACCAATAAAGCTGCTGCAAGTCTTGATACATCTTTGCGGCTCCCGGGTGAATAGAATACCGAGAACTATAGACCTCCGCTAAGATCAATTCTCGAATCCCATCCACATTGGGCATACAAACTCGCCTTTGCAAACACAATGCTCTGTCATCACCTAAGGTTACCTTCGTAGCACCTCCCCACTACACAGCATCGCTCAGATCACACAAATAGGGATCATCGATCTGTCTCTCACGGATACACTCCAATAGATAATAATGAGCGACCATGCAGGCCAACACCCTACTAGGCTCAGAAATATCTAATCTCAACAAATCGATTAACTAAGGCTGAACATCTAGAGCAAGCGGTCTCTGGCTGTCCGGAATATAAGCGAGACTACCCATGCTGGCAGACTTCCTCCTCAACAAATCAGCCACCACATTAGCTTTACCTGGGTGATATAAGATAGTAACATCATAAACTTTCAGCAACTCTAACCATCTCCTATACCGCACATTTATCTCATTTTGCTTGAACAAGTATTGGCGACTCTTGTGATCCGTGTATACCTCACACCCACACCATATAGATAATGCCTCCAAATTTTTAAGGCATGAACAACCGCTGCCAACTCAAGGTCATGAACCGGATAATTCTTCTCATAGATTTTCAACTGTCTCGAAGCATATGCAATAACCTTGCCATCCTTCATCAATACCACTCCAAGCCCAGTACAGGATGCATCACAATAGACTGTGTAAGGTCCTAAACCCGTGGGAAAAATCAACACTGGTTCTGTAGTCAGAGTTGTCTTGAGCTTCTAAAATCTCGCCTCACACTCATCTGACCACTTAAACTAGGCACCCTTCTGGGTCAACCTGGTCATCGGGGTTGTAATAGAAGAGAACCCCTCTACGAACCGATGATAGTAACCTGCTAATCCTAAGAAACTCCGAATCTCAATCACTGAAGCTGGTCGAGTCCAATTCTTGACTGCCTCAATCTTCTTTGGGTCCACCTGAATACCCTCTACTGATACAATATGACCCTGAAATGCAACAAAACTCAATCAAAACTCGCATTTTGAAAACTTGGCATATAGCTGATAATTCGTCAGAGTCTGAAGAACCACTCTGAGGTGCTTCTCATGCTCTTCCTGGCTGTGGGAGTATACCAGGATAATGTCTATAAAGACTATCTTGAACAGATCTAGATAAAGCTTGAACACTCGGTTCATCAACTCCATAAATGCTGCTGGGGAATTGGTCAACCCAAAAGACATGACTAAGAACTCGTAGTATACATACCGAGTGCGAAAGGTTGTCTTAGGAATATCAGCCGCCCTGATCTTCAGCTGATGGTAGCCAGACCTCAAGTCTATTTTTGAGAACACCCTTGCTCCGTAGAGCTGGTCAAACCAATCATCAATCCTTGGAAATGGATACTTATTCTTCATCGTCACTTTGTTTAATTGCCGGTAATCAATACACATCCGCATCTAACCATCCTCCTTCTTCACAAATAACACTGGTGCACAAGGAGAACCACTAGGCCCGATAAAGCCCTTCTCTAGCAAGTCTTGCAACTGATCTTTTAACTCCTTTAACTATAGCGTGGCCATGCGATATGGTGGAATAGAAATAGGCTGAGTGCCCGGTGCCGGATCGATACAGAAATCAATATCCCTCTCGGGTGGCATACCCAGAAAATCTGAAGGAAAAACCTTAGGAAATTCCCGTACAATAGGAACTGAGTCAATAGAAGGAACCTCCGCACTGGAGTCGCGAACATACACCAAATAAACTAAACACCTCTTCTCGACCATGCATCGAGCCTTAATATATGAAATAACATTGCGGGTGGTGTGACCTAGGGTCTCTCTCCGCTCTAGTCAGGGTGATTGTGGCTAGGCCAAGGTAACTGTCTTGGCATGAAAACCAAGGATAGCATGATACGGGGACAACCAATCCATCCCTAATATAACATCAAAGTCCACCATATCTAATAGTAATAAATCAACACGGGTCTCAAGTCCCTCAAACACAACCACGCACGAACGATGCACCTGGTCGACTACTATAGAGTCACCCACTGGCATATACACATTGACAGGAATGTCCAAGGAATAGCTATGCATGGCTAGGCATGGTGCAAAGTTGGAAGACACATATGAATATGTAGACCAAGGGTTAAATAGTACTGACGCATCTCTATCGCAAACCAGAATGGTACCTGTAATCATAACATCTGGAGCCTTTACCTCTGGTCTAGCTTGTAAATCATAATATTGGGGATCGACACCACCTCCCTTAACTATGTCTCTGAGACAGTCATCCATCGGTTGACCTCTACCTCTGGCGGGACGGCCTCTACCTCTACGGTCTCGACCTACCTCTATGATCCAAACCCCTGCCTCTGGCTAGATGGGCAGGCTGTGGGTCAGCTGGGGCCTAAATCATGGGTCGAGGACCCTGCTGCTGAGTTCTTCCCGATGCTCGAGGGAAAAACCTGACAAGGTGACCAGGGTCACCACAACTGTAACAAGACTTCGACTACTATGACTGCTGACCCTAACATCCTGAATGACCTCCACGAACACTCTAAAAAGGCAGAGTACTGATGGGATGCTGATCTGAATACTGCTCACGAAAACCATGATCACCTGAACCACCCTGCGAAGCTTAGAGAGCTGACTGAAATGGCCTGGAAAATAGCCCCTATCATAAAAATCCCTGCCTCCAGATGAGGCACCACTAAATCTGCCAAAATGACGACGCCTCATTTCTAAAGCATGACTTTCTCCCCGAGCAAGGGCCATCTCAACTCTGCGGGCAACATTAGCTGCCTCCTGAAAAGATATGTCACTTCCAACTCCCAAAGCCATCTGAAGTCGGATCGGCTAAATTAACCCATCAATAAACCTGCGGACCATCTCCCAATCTGAGGGGAGTATCACAACCACATGATGTGCCAGATCCACAAACCTCATCTCGTATTGGGTAACGGTCATGGAACCCTGCTGGAGGAGCTCAAACTGCCTCTAATGTGCCTCCCGCTGAGTAACAGGGAGAAACTTCTCCAAAATAACTTCACAAACTGGTCCCATGTCAAAGTTGGGGACCCTGCTGGTCGAGTCAAACAGAAATCTCTCCACCAAGTCTTGGCGGATCCTGTAAGCCTGAAAGTGCAAAAATCGACCCTGTTGGATTCCACTATTCCCATAATTCTGAAAATCTCGTGGCAACTGAATAGGATATCCTAGGGATCCTCCAATGAAGCACCTCTGAAGGTGGTGGTAAAAATCTTGGAGAACCGATCAAACCTCCATAGAGCATCAGAGGTCATGGCCGCTCCATCTCTGGCCTGAGCTGTAGTGCCTGTCTGAGCTGCCACTGCGGGCTGAACCACTTGTGCTTGAGCATAGGGAGCTCCTGGCTCTAGAGTACGAGCAACAAGAGTCTGAACCCCTCCTCTAGCCTGAGAACTGACTGGTGCAACTGGCAGCAAGCCTGCTCTGGCGACACTGTCCATAAAGCTTGCTATCCAGACCAGAGCCTCCTAAAGGTCCAGGGTAAATAAAACCTCTCCTGGGACCTGAGCTGGCCCCACTTGAGCTGTTGGGGCTGGAACCTCCTCACCATTTTCAACATGAGGCTCTACCTCTAGAACTGCTGCCTGGGTTGAGCTCTGCCCCTACCACGACATTCGGCACTACCTCGGCCTCTGCCCCTCACGGGTGCTGCTTGAGGCTCAGACTGTTGATCAGCGGATGAAGAAGTGCGTGTTCTTGCGATCTGCGAAAAAACAAAGTGGAAATTCAATAAGTATTTGAGAAACGAATCACACGACTATATGGAACAAATGAGAGACTTTTCCTAACTCAATAGACTCTGGGAGACAAGTACAGACGTCTCTGTACCTACCCCTAAGACTCTACTAAGATTGTTCATGAGTTGTGAGACCTATGTAACATAGTCCTCTGATACCAACTTGTCACGACCCAGATTCCCCACCATCTGGATCGTGATGGAACCTACTCGTGGTAGCTAGTCAAGCCAATTTACTCACCATCTTTCCATTAATAAAAATCATCATGTTTTCAATTTAATAATGAGACTAATAATAATAACGTTAACTATGGAAGTATACATCATAAAATCTGAATATAGGTGTGAAATACTCAACATAAATTCTCTATCCAAGATGTGAAATCACAAACTCACAAACTACTAAGAATAACTACACATAATGGTCTGAAAGAAATATAACAACCGTTTGTCTCGAAAAAATGAGACTACAGCAATAATGAAAAATATGAGAAGAGACGCCGGGCCTACGAACGTTTGCAAGCTACCTTAGTCTCGAGGGTATGACAATCCTACTAGTGAACTACTGCTGCTGCTTCTTCTCAAAACCTGGACCTGTGCAAAAACGCACAGAAGTGTAGTATCAGCAGAACCAACCCCATGTGCTGGTAAGTGCCTAGCCTATCCCGGCGAAGTAGTGACAAGCCTAGGACTAGACACTCACATACACCTGTGCAGTTCTGTATACATATGTACCACAAAATAACAGAAATAGTGAACAACATAAATAGAAAAGGAGGGAACATGGTATAGGGAGCACAATCGAATATGCATAATTCATCAGTAAAGTAAAAACATAGTGCAACAAACAGTTATCACAAAATAAGAAATTGAACAGTTGCACGGCATCACCATTCGTGCTTTTACTCTCATCCTCACCAAATAATCAAATAAAAGTGCACGGCATCACCCTTCGTGCTTTTACTCTCATCCTCATCATATAATCAAATAAAAGTGCACGGCATCACCCTTCGTGCTTTTACTCTCATCCTCACATTCATGGCACGACATGAGCCTTCGTTCATGATTTATTTAACAATGGAACGGAATGCTCCGTCATGCATAAATAGTAAAATATGGCAGGAAATGATCCTTCATGCATAAATAGTAAAACATGGCATGGAATGATCCTTCGTGCGAATATAATTAAAAATTGCACGGAATGATCCTTCGTGCGAATAAAATTAAAAATGGCACGACATCAACCTTCGTGCTTTATCACTCTTCCTCACCCAAACAACAGTCACAATCAACGGGTAAGAAGAATGAAATAAATAACAAGTACCATCCCGGCAAGGGAGTAACTACAGTCATAATAATATCCCGGCAAGTGAACAATAACAACAACAACAATAAGGTACCGGCAAGGGAACAATAACACAACCTTCACAACCCGATAAGGTCTCAATAATATAACTTAGGTGAGTTTCACATTAGCTCTCAACCTGTACCAACAACGACTCAAGATCATGCTAGACTCTGGTGTATAGATGCTTGTCACCACGTCCATACACCGTACTTGATCATTTAGCAATTAGCAAGTTATTATACTCTAATCCTATTCCCTCGAGCTAGGATAGATCAAATACTTATCTTAAAGCCTTGAAGTCTGCTTAACCTTCAAATATTGCTTTACCTCGTAATTAAACCTCCAACTCACTCGAATCTAATAACAATTGGTTCAATTAATTTAATAAACTCTATATGAATTGGTTTGAATGCATAAAAATAGTTTTCCCAAAGTTTTACTCAAAACTTTCCAAAATGCCCACGGGCCCACGTGGTCGAAACTTGGGGTTTGAACCAAAATCCGATTACCCATTCCCTTACGAGTTTAAATATATAATTTGTTTTGAAATCGGACCTCAAATCGAGGTCCAACTCTCCAATTTATGAAAAACCTAAGTTCTACCCAAAAAACCAATTTCAACCGTGAAATCCTTTGATTTCAACTGGATAACATGTTTATGATTTTAAGAATTGAAAGAATTGAGTGAAAATCGACTTACAAGTGATTTGGAATGATATTTCTCTTGAAAAATCATCTATGGGGTTTTGGGATTTGAAAGAATGGTAAAAAAAGAGTCTAAATTCGTTTAAGTATAAAATTGCACATGTATGGATATGGGAATCGCAAACTTTAGTTTACAATTTGGAAGGTGACAGGCTTGGGAAATACGACACAATAGTTCGCAATTGCGAACATGGGTCTGGGGAGCAGGGTTCACATTTGCGAACATGGCATCGCATTTGCGATGGCCCCCTTCCACTTTTGCATACCAAAAGATCGCATTTGCGATCTGGCAGCCTACACGTATGCTACACATTTGTGATAGGTTCGTCACATTTGCGAGGCACTTCTTCGCATTTGCGAAGATATCAGCTGGGGGAAAAATACCAACTGTGGTAAACTTCAAAAATGCTCTAGTGACCTATCCATAATTCACCCGAGCCCTCGGGGATCTAAACCAAACATGCAAATAACCTAAAAAACATACCACGAACTTGCTCGCGCGATCAAATCGCAAATATAACATTGTTTTCATAGAATCAATCCTCAAACTCGTGATTTCTTCTTTTAAACTTCATAAACTTTCAAACTTGGAACTCATAGTTCAAAACACATCAAACCACGTCCAATTTCTATCAAACTTTGTAGGAAGAACTTAAATAATATATGAGACTTGAACCGGGTGTCGGAACCAAAATACGAGCCCGATACCATAGTCTTTTAATCAATTTTCATTTCCATTTTCCTTAATAATTTTCGAAAATTAATTTAACAGAAAAATTCATATCTCGGGCTCTAGGCCTCAGAATTCGACTCTGGGCACATGCTCGAGTCTCATATTTTCCTACGGACCGTCCAAACTTGGGTCTGGTTTCGTTTACCAAAAATGTTGACCAAAGTCAACTATATCAATATTAATATCAAAATTCTTCAAATTTTTCATAGAATTCACATATTTTAACACAAAAGAATTTTGGCTATTCGCCCGGACTATGCACGCAAATCAAGGAATATAAAATAAGGTTTTCGGTGCCTCAGAAGCACGGAACAGATGAGGAAAACAGGTGATGACCCTTTGGGTTGTCACAATTTCAGTGGCCTCAGGGTGATTTCGGATGGCTAAACATAAGTTTTGAACTTAGGATTTGTTGCTGAAAATACGCAGCTATTGCATAACAAAAATTGGTCTTCGCGTTTGCGGTTGTTGGTACGCGTTCGCGGAAGGAAAATTTTTAGATCGTCGCGCTCCGCGTAGAAGGGGGCCTGGGGCTCTTCCAAGTTATTCTTCGCATTCATGACAAGGGTGTCCGCGTTCGCGTTGGAGGAGAAACCTGTGCATCACGTTCGCGGTAAATGGGACGCGATCGCATAGTTGGAGATCTTGAGGCATCGCATTCGTGGGTTGGGAGCCGCGTTCGCGTAGAGTAATTTCCTGGTCAACGAATTTTGTTCATTGTGAACGTGAGGGAGTTGACCTGTTCATGTAGGGTTAAAACTAGGCGTACATAAGGGTTTTTATATTATTTCATCCGCAAAGCTTGGTCCATTTTCTTCCCTTGTTAAGCACCTTAAGAGCTTTTTGGTAGAAATTGAAGAGAATTTTGACAGGAATTGATTGGAGGTGATTCCCATGGCCTAGAAACATCATTTTATTTAAGAATCAACCTGTAAATTCATGGATATTCGGGTAAAATTGGAAGAACTTGGGCTTGTTTTTTGAAATGAAAATTTGGGATTTTTTGGTGGCATTTGAACTCCGATTTTGGTAAATTTTATATGTATAGACTCGTGGCGAGACGAGAAATTCAATGATGTGAATTTTGTAATTTGTTGAGAAGTGGGCCTAGGGCTCGAGTTTTGCCAACTTCATGATTTTGATATTTTTTGAGTCTTTTCGATTGGGTTATGATTCGTTAGCCTATTGTGACGTATTCCTTGTGGTATAGATCATATTCGACGCATGAGGAGGTCGATTCGAGAGGAAATGGCATATCAAACTAGATTTTGGCCAGTTAGAGGTGTGTAATTACTTTAAATGATGTCGTGAGGGTTTGAGACCCCAGATTTGCACAACTCGATGTTGTCTTGAGACAAGACACGCGTTCAATGACGAGCGCGGGGTCATTTACTATTGGATGATTGTGACTTGGTCCAGTTTGGATAATATTTTACCACGTATTAGCTATGACTTTTTGTTTTCATATAATTTGGGCTTATTGCCATATTTGAGGCTTATTACTGACTGTTTGAACTCCTTATGAGCTATCATCATTATTTTCCTCACTATTTCAAATATTATTTGAACTCAGTCCATGTGATTTACACTATTTCATGAACTTAGCTATATTTTACCCAAACTTGGAGTTTAACTGATATTTGAACTATTGTTTGAGTTGGGTATTATTATTTTACTGATGCTTGAGGGGATTTTGATTATTCTTGGACTGATGGAGGCCGAGGACCATGTTTGAGGATGTGATGAGTGATATGAGGAGGCTTTCAGGCCTTGAGTGCTATGTGAGGAGGCTTTCAGGCCTCGAGTGATATGTGAGGAGGCTTTCAAGCCCCGAGTGTATTATGAGAAGGCTATCAGGCCTCATATTGATATGTTCAGGCTTTTAGGACTTATTGTTAGAGCTTTGGTTGTAGAAGCCCCTCCGGAGTTTGCACACCCACAGTGAGCGCGGGTACCCATGTGATTAAGAGTGAGCCCGAGGGGATGATGTTGTACTATGCGATTTATACTAAGCTCGCGAGGTTGGCACTGTACTGAGAGTTTGATATTGCACCCAAGGGGCAGGTTTCTAAGCATTTCTTACTGATTGGGAATAATCGTTTTAACTGTTTTCAAAGAGTTTTCTTACTATATTTCACTAGTTTTACTGTGTTATCTGATTTTATTGATTGAGATAGCATTATTTGTGCCTTTATTAGATTTGGTGTTCTTTGTCATAATTTATTTTTATTACTCATTGTGTCGGAGTACTCACATTACTCCATGCTCCATGTGTGCAGATACAGGGATAGCACAATTCGTTCTTGAGTGCTGATTTCCTTCCAAACTAGGCGAACCAGGAGAGACGAGGTAGTTGTCGACGTCCACAATCCCGTTTCTTCCTTATCTTATGTACTTTCATTTATCATTGGACTATGTTCCTAGATACAGACTTGTAGTATTTTATTTAAAAATCTGTAGTAGCTCGTGACTTGTGACACACCGATTTCGGGCTAGATTCAGGATGGTATCCATATTTATCACTTTTATTCTGCATTAATGGTTACATTATCTGTGTTTTAGACTTAATCATGTTTGTGAGCACGTGATTTTTTGCCCTATATGAGAATTACTCCCAAAAATTCAAAATAAAATAATTTTTGTGTTGTTGGCAATTATTGTGGATTTTGGGTTATATTCTCTTATTGTTCGCGTTGTGTGCGCATGTTTATTTGTTGAAATAAGAAAATACCAAAAATATCGCATTTGCATTCATATGATTTAATTCTACCACTAGGAATAATTAAGTTATTTTTACACAATGAAGAATGAAATTCACAAAATAGTATATTTCGCATTTTTAATGTCTAATGTCAATTGTGTGATTTGTCGTTTAATGTAGTGTTTAATTATTTGTGATAATTATTACTTAGAGTTAATTAATATTTTGGTCAAGAATTAATTTAGGATTGTGTTTTTGAAATATAATTTAAAGTTTAGTTTTGAAATTAGGAAATAAAAATGAAGAGCAATTCGGATCAGGCCAAGTGTCCAAAAGCCCAAATCAAATAACTTTCTACCCAAAAACCCCACTCTCCTTACCCAGTCCAATCCCGTCCACAAAGAACCGACCCGGTCTGCCATAATTCCCCTTCCCCCTTTTCAATTATACCATTACTTCATTCAAACCCTAGGAGACCCTCCAAGCCGCCACACCCAAACGACCATGCCCTCCCACTCCGTTCACCCTCCAGTCGGCGCCGACCACCCTGGGCTTCCCGTTACTGTTTCTTCTCCTTCACACGACTACCACGCCGACAACCACCCTTACCTTTCGTCTCACAACCATCACGCCGCCGACCACTCCCACAGTTCAACCAGTCACCACCAATCCGCCGCTGCACAACCCAAACGAATCTCTAAATCCCAACGACCGCCCACCCTAGCAACTCTGCCCAAACCTCTCATACCAGCATCTCCCTTCAACCAGCCTCCCGCACGACAGCAACCACGAAGACCACCCCCTCCTCGTACGATTTTCATCGTCTTCAACAAACCGAAGAGAAGCGGCAATGGAGCAGTAAACCGAAGAGAAGCGGCAATTGAGCAGAAAACCGATGACTACTTACTGCCGGTCATCTTCTTCATAGAACAGTCACTCACAGATGAAAAGGGGCAGAACAGAATAAGGTAAAATAAACAAAGAAGAACGAAATAGAAACGGAAAAATACATATACACATATATAAGTATCTGTTTTCTTCACTTGAATTTGGTTTTGGATTCAACAATTATGGTGTTTGTTTGAGGTACGGGAGTCTGCTGATTCTGGTTGCTAGTTCGACATCTGTTTCGATTGGACCTGAGTTTGTCGAGTTCCCATCTGTTGCTCACAATTTCTGCTCGATTTTTGTTGTTGTTTCGCAACTGATTTCTGGGAGTCGAGGCATGTGTATTCATTGCTACTTCATTGATTTTGAAGAGAATTTTGGGCTCAACAGGTTTTATTCTGTATCACTCTTCGTTTATCTAAACTTGTTTGGGTAATTTGAGTTCCAGAATAGTTGTTTTGTTTAATTTCCTCTCGAGTCAAGTTTATATTCTGTGTCGATTGAATGCATCGAGTTACTTTTGTTGAAATCTTCATGTGAGTTTAAGGTGGTTGAAGATTCAGATTATCATTGTGTTTAGTACCTCCATATTATGGTTAGTCATCTGTTTCTGGTTGTTATTGAAAATTACTAAGGTGATGTTTGGTTTTCCTTGTTGTGATTTGTTTGTCTAGTTATCAGGAGATCTATTTGTTTTGTTACTGAAGCTTGGTGATCTGTTCAGTTGAATTAAGGAATCGGATTATTCAGTTGTTAAGAATTAGCTAAGTTCTCTTCATTAGATGAATTGGTTATAGGTGGGAAGAATAGTAATTTCAGTAGTTTTAGGGGTAATATGGAAATTGAAAACTTAAAGAATTATTTATGTTAAAGTATTTTATCCACTAAGCACTAATAACATTAAAAAAGGGTATTGTTTAATACTTAGTGAGGAACAAGACATAGTGGCTTTGGAAGATGTTAAAAGAAGTAGTTAAATATGTTGCCCATAACTTTTGAATTAATTAAGAAAAAAGACAAGTGTTAGTGGGGAACCAAACAAGTAAGCATGGGGAACCAAACAAGTAAGCATGGGGAACCAAACAAGTAAGCATGGGGAACCATTTAACTTGAATCAAGAAGTCATTTAGGGGGAGGGGTCTGTTTTAGGGGGAGAGGTCTGTTTTTAGCTATAAATATAGCATTAATCTGAAACAGTAAAGGAGAGAAGAGGAGATTCGAAAATATAGGGAGAAATATTCCTACACACACAGATATCTGGAGAAAGAATTTTGAACTAAAAAATACAGTGAGAGTAGGGAAGATAGACAGACGAATAAACAAAATACACACACACATACACATTGTGTCACGGTTGCATTGTTGGTTTGTTGTTGTTGCGCCTGTGTTTGCTGCCAGTGTTGCTGTTGTTGCTGTGGTTTGGTTGAGTCCTTTTACCAATGTTGGTATTGCTGTTCTGTGCTATTGCTGGGTGTATACTATTGCTGCTGTGGGTTTTACTGTGTCACTGCTGCTGAGTGTTGCTGTCGTTGTATTGCTACTGCATTACTACCGCTGATTGCTCCTTTCCTTCTTTTTTGTCATCATCCAGGTACTTCTCCTGTCCATGTTGAACTAGAGAGACAGTGTAAACACTGCTCTGAAATCAAATGATGAACTGAAGTTCGGAGAGTTATACGAGTTTCTGTTGTTGCCGTGTAATTCGAATTGATTGATAATTGTATTCATTTGAAATTGTTGTAGTATGCTTAATCGAAAAGCTAAAGTCAAATTAATCGAACATTCTAGTTTCGACCTTCTGATAGCCTAGGATTTTAATCTCTGTTATTGGTTTAGTTCTGCCATGTTTAGCTAGATTAACATTAGTTTGTAGTATAAATTATGTTAACAGTTTTCTTAATAAGCCTGCGTTCCAGGTACAATTTAAAGAACCCTACAATTGAACTAAACAAGGCATAGCTATAAAACATAAAATACATCATTATGAGCAAAGAACCGAATTGGCGATTTAGATCAAATAATTAGAGTAATCACTCGAGGCATAGATTGTTAAAAGAGCAAAGTTAATAGATAGCTTTAGTTAGTTCATTTGCATCCTTGACCATGGGTAAGCAATATATTAGTGTAACTGTAAACAAAACCTTAGTAACTTGTATAAAGAGTTAGATTGTGTATTTAAGTTTCATACAATTCCTTTTATATTGGATTCAAATTTAGGCCCAAGGTTCAAGTTAAATAGTTTTCGCTCTTCTCACTCAAACTAGAAATTGAATTCGGAATTTAAACTTGTACTCGTGTATTAATCAATCATTAGAGACAAAATAAAATAGAAAATTTAGCTACTTAGGTATGACCTTTAATAAAAGTGAGATGAGTCTCGCCGCATGGAATACACAATTGCGGGGCCCTCAAATTAATTGTTATAAAAATCTTAGACTCGGGAAGACCGTTTAGCAAAATTCACGGTCTTTTCCCAAAATTAATAAATACGATAGACTCGTTAGGCACGATTTGTAACTAAATTACTTTCCTAAACACGGGTGCGCATTTATGTGACCCAAACCTTATTCTCGGCGAAACTGAAATACATTGAAGTCACAGGCGTACTGGTTGCGGTGTGACTCGAAATGTGTTTTCGTGACGTCGCAATTCTTCTAAAAAATAAGAGCGGAGCATTAAAAGCACATAGTTAAAATATATAAAAGAATCGGATAGAAACAAAAATTGCAATTGAGCGACCGTGCTAAAACCACGGAATCCGGGAGTGCCTAACACCTTCTCCCGGGTTAACAGAATTCCTTATCCAGATTTCTAGGTACACAGACTGTAATACAGAGTCATGAATTTCCTCGGTTCGGGATTAAACCGGTGACTTGGGGCACCATTATTTTCCCAAGTGGCGACTCTAAATTAAATAAACAAATCCCGTTTCGATTGTCCTTTAATTGGAAAAACTCCCTCGTGCCCTCGCGGGTGCGTAAAAAGGAGGTGTGACAGCTCTGGCGACTCTGCTGGGGACAATTACCTCTGAACTTCGGTTCAGGGTCTAAGAATTCGAGCTCAGTTAAATTGTTGTTTTGTCTATATCTGATTTTACTACATGTTTAATTAACGTGCTACATGTCTACCGCTTTGATACTTGTTGCACTGTATATACAAACTGTTATATGTTTACCGCTTTGATATTACGTGAACTGTATATAAAACTGTGCCGCAAACCCTTCACTTCTCACCCCGGGGATGTGCTCACTGGTTGAGACTCCTTATTCTGTTAGTGTCATACCCCGAAATAATAAAGAGGCTCGGAAAGTTTCTAAGCCGGCTGGCCTTTTGGGTTCCCGGAAAGGAGCTCCTTCCTCAGCCCGAGTTGTCCGCTTGGGTACACAGTCTAGAACACATACCCGGGTTTTGAACTTAGAATAACGTGACTTCATGCCGGATCCCTAGTAGGAAACGCTTATTTGCATCACGTTACATTTGACTTAGGGGACTCAACACAGGGGTTGGGTCCGTCTAGGACAGGTGACCCAGTAATCAAAGACTGAGCATATTATATGTTGCATTTATTTATCATGTATTACTATGATGATTGGTCAAATTCCTGAAAAAAAAAATAGAATTTTGGAATAGAAAAATATCAAAAATATTGACGAAATGCTGTCGAAAAATTTGAAAATTTGAAAAATAGAAAGAGCAATTTTGTTGAAGTAATTGGTCATAAAAAATCTGACCGAACTACGCAGGTTTGATTCTCGCCACTAGGTGGGATACGTAGGCAACCCTCATCGGGTCCAACCACCCCTTTAAAAAAATAAAAAAAAATATGTGTTTAATTTTGTCAATAAAATCAAAGTGATGCCGTTTTTGCAAATAGCCGAATGTTCCGAAAGGACACCGGAAGGCTGTTTTTGCAAAAATAGCCATTTTGAATTTTTATAAATAATTTTTGGGCACAACCTTGAAATATTCCCTCGCGGAAATGTTGAAAGGTCGTAGCCGCAAAATCAAGTTTGGGTTACCACCCCTTTTCAAAAATCAAAAAAAAAAAATGTCGAAATTTTAGTTTTCAATAAATCGAAGTGACGCTGTTTTTGAAAATAGCCGAATGTTCCGAAAGGACGCCGGAAGGCTGTTTTTTGCAAAAATAGCCACTTTGAATCATTTTTAATAATTTGCGACAGCCTTGAAATATTCCTTGTGGAAATGTTGCAAGGCCATAGCCGCAAAATCAAGTCCGGGTTCACACCTCTTTTGCAAAAATAACCAAAAAATGTCAAATTTTTGATTTTGTTATAAATAAGTCGGGTGATGTTATTCTTGCTCAAAATATGCCGAATGTCCCTCAAAGGACACCGGAAGGCCGTTTTGCAAGAATAGCCACTTTGAGTCATCGTAAATAATTTTGGACACAGCCTTGAAATATTCCCTCGCGGAAATGTTGAAAGGTTGTATCCGCAAAAATTAAGTTTGAGTCATCACTCAACTTTTCAAAAAATATCCATTTTATCAAATAAGCCATTACATGGCCGGAATTTTGCTGAAATAGCCGTATTTTTGCATTTTTAACTTCCTCAGTCTTGTGTTGGCCTGTGTCGGTGCTGAACGATGCCCCATAGGCCCCAGGATAAAATTTTGAATTTGCATCTTCTTAAATAAAATTTTGCAAAAAGAGCCACTTTGTCTAAATAAGCCATTATATTGGCCAATTTATGAAAAATAGTTTTGTGTTGGTTTATGGCGATGCCGAACGATGCCCCATGAGCCACAGGATTTAAAAAAAAAAAAAAAAAAAAAACGACATATGGTTTTGCTGAAATGGCCACATTTGGCATTTAAACTTTCTCAGTCTTGTGTTGGCCTGTGTCGGTGTTGAACGATGCCCCATGAGCCTTAAGATGAAAAGTTTTGAATTTGTAGCCTCTTAAATAAAATTTTGCAAAAATAGCCGCTTTGTCAAATAAGCCATTACATGGCCAATTTTGTAAAAATAGTCAATTGACATTAGAAACTTCTCAGTCTTGTGTTGGTTATGGCGATGCCGAACGATGCCCCATGAGCCACATGATGGAAAAATTTTCAAGTTTATCTTTCTTAAATAAATTTTGCAAAAATAGTCATTTTGTCAAAAAAGCCATTATGTGGCCAATTTTGTAGAAATAGTCATAAGTGACACCAAAAATATTCTTATTCTTGTAGAAATCTCCTACACAAGTTTGTAGTTGGAGTCGGCTTGTACAATTGTTATTCAAAAAAAAAAAATAATAATAATAATAATCAAATAAACATCTCTTTATTTCTTGCATTAATTTGCAAGAACTACGCTCGGTCTGATTCATGCGGGGTCATGATACGTAGGCAATCCACATAGGATTCGACCATACCCATAAAAAAAAAAAAAAAAAAAAAAAAAAAAACCATAAAAAGAAAAAAAAAAGGGAAAAAATGAAAAAAAAAACCACAAAAAGGAAAAAGAAAGAAAAACATGGTCAATAAGCGGGATACCTTAATGCTGACATGCTGGCTTTCGTTTTGTTGTATCCAGTTTCAGAAAGGTTGTTGGTTGTGGTTCTAAAATAACTCTTCCTTGTAAGACAAAGTCAGAGGACAATGGCAGATAATCTCAAGACTGAGTGGGTTGATACCGATACCCGACAACAGCTGGTTGAACGGAACCACGGGTTAGTAGAAGAGGTCAAGATATTGAGACAACACGTGGCTGATATGTATCGGGCATGGATGGATGGAAAAGCACCACCTCCGCCACCACCTAGCTTCCTGGACTCTGTCCTTACCCGTACAATGAACCCGATGCCGGAGGATCCCCCACACCCTCCATATATACCCGCCTATCACAATTTTTCCGGCCACTCGAGTAGCTCAATTACTCGTCCCCCGGCTATGTTTTCACAATGCTACTCCCGTTCCCAACACCACTACTCTCCCGGGGACAACCAAAATCGTATTTCACCTGCCAGGTACTCAGCTCCACAAAAGGCCTACCAACCCCCACGAACATACCGGAAACCCCCCGGGTCAGGTTTCAGGCCAAATAAGGCGTTTAGGGAGGAGAGGTTGTTGAAGCGAGAAAAGGCGCTCACCCCTATCGGAGAATCCTATGCAAGTCTGTTTGAAAGGTTAAAACATGTCGGCCTGATTACGCCGCTCCCCGGATACACTCCCGATCCACGTGCAAGAAGCTTCGATCCTACTGCACGATGTGCATACCATTCCAATGTCAGAGGGCACGATATTGAGAGTTGCCGTACCTTGAAAAAGGAAATAGAAAGAATGATTCAAAAAGGGTGGTTGATTGTGGTCAATGATGATGACATGGGACACACAAATCCTCTGGGGGGTGTATTGACTGGAGCTAAAAATGTTGAAGCAGATGGCAGTCTTGGCAATATTGACGCAGAACTTAGTGGCTAAAATGTTGTGCTTGGTAATTGGGAAGATACTCCGTCTTTTGGTCAGCTAGATGGAGCTTTGGTGGTTCGTTTTTGTCGTCATTTTGTTGACCGAGTTATTTTCAGGGTTTTCTTGTGGTCAAACCCTTTTGTCCTAGCAGTTTGCTTTGGTCTTGCCCAGTTTTGTTTCAGGGCTGTACTCTGGTTTGTTTTGCTTGTTTTGTCATTGAACCATTTCGTCATTAGTTTAATGAAGCTTTCGGTCTTTTGTTACTTCCGGTCATTTTATTTGTTTAGTTCTTTTACCCTTTAGATTTGTCTTGTGCTCAAACGCTGAATCTAGTGACACGACATGCGCACACATAATTATGGCTTAATTCTAAAAGTTAATCATTAAGCAATTGGAAGATGATCGGGTCATCTAAAGGAAACAAAAACAACTTGAGACTATTTGGATCCCGAGTCATCCGAAACCGGGGCAAGTAAAAAGAAACAGTCAAAGGCAAGCTGGCCAAAATTGACATGGGGTCGTTCATAATGAGAGTGTTGCCCAACGGTGCTTTAAAGATATGATGAATATTAATTGTGTTGTTTACGCTTGGCATGTTTTGAAGATTGGAATGACGAAGGCATTTTGTTCTGCTATCCAAACACTTTATCCATCGTCAACCCTTTGAGCCTGAATTTAAATTCTTTCATACCCCTCCTTCGGGATTAGTTGCAAAGACTAGAAACACAAGTTTGAAAGGCAAAAGAAGAAAGGGATAAAGAAAAAATAAAGAAAAAGAAAACAACAAAAAGAGATAAAGAAAAGAAAAGAAAAATGTATGAAAAAAGAAATTTGGAAAAGAGGAATTGGGAACTACGTTTGACCCGATTCCTTAAAGAGGATACGTAGGCGCTTCACAGGCTCGGTCATAGTGTAAATAAAGAAATAAAAATCCCCAAGCAAGAAACAGGGGCAGTAAAGAAAAAAAAGAAAAAATACGTGTTTATAAGATTCCGAAGGTTGTAATTTTGAACCCAGTTTGTTTTATTTTTGAGCTTTTAATACCCTTTTCTTTTTAGCCCTTTCCAAACCCACATTACGGTCCAAAGAAAGACCTTCTGACCAATTTTTCAAAAGAGGCTGAGTTAGGCAAATGAGAGAAGTTTCATCGGGACATAACACTCTGATTCCCGTCAGAAAAGACTCTGATCCGCAACAGGAAACACGAGAGAGTCTTAGCAGTAACACCCCAATCCCCAGCTAAAAGTGATACAAATGAGAGAGTCTTACCGGTGAAAACCTTCACGGGCACCATAAGACGACGAAAGCTGAGAGAAAATCAAAATGAGAGAGGCTTGAAAGTGAAAACCCTTCGGGCACTACAAGTCGAATAAAGGTGATAATCAGGATGGAAATCACGAAACAGAAATCGTGAAAGGCAGTTAACGACGAAGGATAGGCCATATGTGCATGTCATGACCAGTAGAGTTGGTATTCGCATTTGATAAGTTTTTATAGATATTTCTTGCTAGAGAGTCATTTTCTTTTTCCTTTGTTTTCTATTTTGTTTCTTTTTATCTTTCTCATTTTCATCAAAAATTCCCCATCAAAGTCTGTCTAGTCAGAACAAGTGAGAAATGACTTCAAAACTTGCCACTAACTTTCCAATTATTATGCAAAGCACGGAAATGCCATTGACGGCAGAGAAGTAGGGTGCGAAGAAGATTATTAAACTGGGGCAGAAAATTTTCTTTTCAGTTTGAAAATTTTCTGGAAGTCAATACCCACTTGGGGAAGAAGGAAAGTCTTAAGAGAAATGGTCTTCGAACCAGTGTCATCCTCAACAACCTTCAAGAAGAGTGAAACACCAATTTTGAGGAAATGAAAATCCACCGGCAGGGTTATCTTCAGCAAGTTCCGAGGTGGTCGGACAACACAGAGTGGTAAAGGAAGAAAGGAAATCTCATCTTCAACAAAATAACCCCCAGCAAGTTGAGAAACACAGAACGGGGAAGGGATAAATGGAAAAACCCATCCCCAGCGGGAATATCATCTTCAGCAAATGAAATCATTCCCCAACAAGTTTTGGGAACCCCGAGCGAGGGAAAGGAGAAAAGGAAAAAACCACCCCACCGGAGCGGCACAACCGCTCACAATGTTTTGAACTAACAAATTTTCTTTGATTTGAAACAGGGAAAGAAAGTGCTATTGATAGCAGAAAGTCATGCCACAAGGAAGAACACCAATACTGGGGCAGAAAATTTTCTGCCGTTGCTGAAAATTTTCTCGGAGAAACGAGGAAGGCAATTCAAGATGACGTGTCAGGTTTGTCCACCTTCAAATAGGATGTTTCAGGTTTGTCCACCTTCGAACAGGACGTCTCAGGTTTGCTCACTTTCATACATGGATACAATGGGAGTATTCGCCCTCGAATAGGATACAATGGGAGTATTCGCCCTCGAATAGGATACGATGGGAGTATTCGCCCTCGAATAGAATACGATGGGAGTATTCGCCTCGAATAGAATACGATGGGAGTATTCGCCCTCGAATAGAATACGATGGGAGTATTCGCCCTCGAATAGAATACAATGGGAGTATTCGCCCTCGAATAGAATACGATGGGAGTATTCGCCCTCAAATAGAATACGATGGGAGTATTCGCCCTCGAATAGAATACGATGGGAGTATCCGCCCTCGAATAGGATATTTTACATTTTTATTTTTACATTGTCCTATGCATATTTTGTAAATTATTGCCAACATGCATTTTAAATTCAAAAGTTGCTACTAAAAGCAGGCGCCTACCTGTATAACAAAAGGCAAGTCTTCAGTCTTTGCTTTGCAGGCCTCGAAACCAGTAACCCACCGTAAAGCAGAAGGTTACAACAAGAAATCCCAGCGCAAATTCAAGTGCATGAATCAAAGGAAATGAGGGAATGAAGGAAAATTTTCCCAGCGTCATTGTCCTCAGCAAGCAAGTAAGCAGTTCTAAAGATATCCCCATCAGTCAGGAGGGAAAGCAACACGACCCAGGAGGAAAGCAGTTCCGAAACAAGGTGATTTAGGAGAAATGATGGCTCAAGAGTCGATGCAGCAAGAATAAAATGGTACAAGAAGAGAGGAATGGCGTTTTATTTTCTAAGATGATGATTGAAGTCAGGAGCCCGCCTGAAGAGAGGAACGGCGATTTATTTTCAAAAGATGTTGTTGAAGTCAGGAGCCCGCCTGAAGAGAGGAATGGCGATTTATTTTCAAAAGATGTTGTTGAAGTCAGGAGCCCGCCTGAAGAGAGGAATGGCGTTTATTTTCAAAAGATGTTGTTGAAGTCGGGAGCCCGCCCGAAGAGAGGAATGGCGATTTATTTTCAAAAGTTGATGATTGAAGTCAGGAGCCCGCCTGAAGAGAGGAATGGCGTTTATTTTCAAAAGATGTTGTTAAAGTCAGAAGCCCGCCAGAAAAGCAGAACGCCGTCTCAGTTTCCAAGATTTGATAAGGATGGTGAACAATCGAAAGTGACATAGTGTAACGGAAATCCCCAGCATGAATCAGAAGGAAGGCGACAAGGATCAGAAAAGATAGATTCAGACTTCGAAGGAGAATAGCTCGAAGATCACAAGTCAGGGAATTCACTTTGGAGTGTAATGCAAGTTAGCAACAAAAGAAGCTTGTTGAAGCCAGGAGCCCGCCTGAAGAGAGGAATGGCGATTTATTTCCAAAAAAATGATTGAAGTCAGGAGCCCGCCTGAAGAGAGGAATGGCAATTTATTTTTCAAAAGATGTTGTTGAAGTCAGGAGCCCGCCTGAAGAGAGGAATGGCGATTTATTTTTCAAAAGATGTTGTTGAAGTCAGGAGCCCGCCTGAAGAGAGGAATGGCGATTTATTTTCAAAAGATGTTGTTGAAGTCAGGAGCCCGCCTGAAGAGAGGAATGGCGTTTAATTTTCAGAGTTGATGATTGAAGTCAGGAGCCCGCCTGAAGAGAGGAATGGCGATTTATTTTTCAAAAGATGTTGTTGAAGTCAGGAGCCCGCCTGAAGAGAGGAATGGCAATTTATTTTTCAAAAGATGTTGTAGAAGTCAGGAGCCCGCCTGAAGAGAGGAATGGCGATTTATTTTTCAAAAGATGTTGTTGAAGTCAGGAGCCCGCCTGAAGAGAGGAATGGCGATTTATTTTCAAAAGATGTTGCTGAAGTCAGGAGCCCGCCTGAAGAGAGGAATGGCGTTTAATTTTCAGAGTTGATGATTGAAGTCAGGAGCCCGCCTGGAGAATGGAGTGGCGATCTATTTTAACTTGATTGAGGAAAGCGGTTGAATGTAACAGAAATCTCCGGCATGAATCCAAGTTCGTGAGCAGAGGGAGGCAACACGGATCAGAAAAGATAGATTCAGATGGCAAAGGAGAATAGTTCAAAGATCATAAAGAAGGAAACAATGGCCGGAGTTCGGCAATCAAGATAGGCCGAAATAACGATTCGCAGAAGAGAAGAAGCATCAGAAGAAACACCAAGTCAGACAGGATGGCAAGGAGCGCGACAAGATCAAGTTAAAAAGGATAGATAAGAACTTGTAGTACTGTAACTTAGTCTAGCTTCTTGTTTTTGTTGCTTAGTACGGTGTAACAAGGAGATCAGCTAAGCGGTGGCAACGGCAGTAACAGCAGTAACAGCAGTAACAGCAGTAACAGCAGTAACAGCAGTAACAGCAGTAACAGCGAGATCACAACTACATTGACCTGATTCCCTTTTAGCCAGGGATATGTAGGAGACCTTTTGAAGCAAAGGTTCGGTCAAACTTTTCCAAAAAATGCTTCATACGGAGTGCTCCAACGGGCAAAAATCGCTCGTATCCGCTCACTTATCTTTGCACGAAAACTCTTCGTGTTTTCGCGCAAAGACGGGCAGTTGTGAGCACGTGATTTTTTGCCCTATATGAGAATTACTCCCAAAAATTCAAAATAAAATAATTTTTGTGTTGTTGGCAATTATTGTGGATTTTGGGTTATATTCTCTTATTGTTCGCGTTGTGTGCGCATGTTTATTTGTTGAAATAAGAAAATACCAAAAATATCGCATTTGCATTCATATGATTTAATTCTACCACTAGGAATAATTAAGTTATTTTTACACAATGAAGAATGAAATTCACAAAATAGTATATTTCGCATTTTTAATGTCTAATGTCAATTGTGTGATTTGTCGTTTAATGTAGTGTTTAATTATTTGTGATAATTATTACTTAGAGTTAATTAATATTTTGGTCAAGAATTAATTTAGGATTGTGTTTTTGAAATATAATTTAAAGTTTAGTTTTGAAATTAGGAAATAAAAATGAAGAGCAATTCGGATCAGGCCAAGTGTCCAAAAGCCCAAATCAAATAACTTTCTACCCAAAAACCCCACTCTCCTTACCCAGTCCAATCCCGTCCACAAAGAACCGACCCGGTCTGCCATAATTCCCCTTCCCCCTTTTCAATTATACCATTACTTCATTCAAACCCTAGGAGACCCTCCAAGCCGCCACACCCAAACGACCATGCCCTCCCACTCCGTTCACCCTCCAGTCGGCGCCGACCACCCTGGGCTTCCCGTCACTGTTTCTTCTCCTTCACACGACTACCACGCCGACAACCACCCTTACCTTTCGTCTCACAACCATCACGCCGCCGACCACTCCCACAGTTCAACCAGTCACCACCAATCCGCCGCTGCACAACCCAAACGAATCTCTAAATCCCAACGACCGCCCACCCTAGCAACTCTGCCCAAACCTCTCATACCAGCATCTCCCTTCAACCAGCCTCCCGCGCGACAGCAACCACGAAGACCACCCCCTCCTCGTACGATTTTCATCGTCTTCAGCAAACCGAAGAGAAGTGGCAATGGAGCAGCAAACCGAAGAGAAGCGGCAATTGAGCAGAAAACCGACGACTACTTACTGCCGGTCATCTTCTTCATAGAACAGTCACTCACAGATGAAAAGGGGCAGAACAGAATAAGGTAAAATAAACAAAGAAGAACGAAATAGAAACGGAAAAATACATATACACATATATAAGTATCTGTTTTCTTCACTTGAATTTGGTTTTGGATTCAACAATTATGGTGTTTGTTTGAGGTACGGGAGTCTGCTGATTCTGGTTGCTAGTTCGACGTCTGTTTCGATCGAACCTGAGTTTGTCGAGTTCCCATCTGTTGCTCACAATTTCTGCTCGATTTTTGTTGTTGTTTCGCAACTGATTTCTGGGAGTCGAGGCATGTGTATTCATTGCTACTTCATTGATTTTGAAGAGAATTTTGGGCTCAACAGGTTTTATTCTGTATCACTCTTCGTTTATCTAAACTTGTTTGGGTAATTTGAGTTCCAGAATAGTTGTTTTGTTTAATTTCCTCTCGAGTCAAGTTTATATTCTGTGTCGATTGAATGCATCGAGTTACTTTTGTTGAAATCTTTATGTGAGTTTAAGGTGGTTGAAGATTCAGATTATCATTGTGTTTAGTACCTCCATATTATGGTTAGTCATCTGTTTCTGGTTGTTATTGAAAATTACTAAGGTGATGTTTGGTTTTCCTTGTTGTGATTTGCTTGTCTAGTTATCAGGAGATCTATTTGTTTTGTTACTGAAGCTTGGTGATCTGTTCAGTTGAATTAAGGAATCGGATTATTCAGTTGTTAAGAATTAGCTAAGTTCTCTTCATTAGATGAATTGGTTATAGGTGGGAAGAATAGTAATTTCAGTAGTTTTAGGGGTAATATGGAAATTGAAAACTTAAAGAATTATTTATGTTAAAGTATTTTATCCACTAAGCACTAATAACATTAAAAAAAGGGTATTGTTTAATACTTAGTGAGGAACAAGACATAGTGGCTTTGGAAGATGTTAAAAGAAGTAGTTAAATATGTTGCCCATAACTTTTGAATTAATTAAGAAAAAAGACAAGTGTTAGTGGGGAACCAAACAAGTAAGCATGGGGAACCAAACAAGTAAGCATGGGGAACCAAACAAGTAAGCATGGGGAACCAAACAAGTAAGCATGGGGAACCATTTAACTTGAATCAAGAAGTCATTTAGGGGGAGGGGGTCTGTTTTTAGCTATAAGTATAGCATGAATCTGAAACAGTAAGGGGGGACAAAGTGATACACATACAGACAGAAGGAGATTCGAAAACATAGATAGAAATATTCCTACACACACAGAGATATCTGGAGAAAGAATTTTGAACTAAAAAATACAGTGAGAGTAGGGAAGATAGACAGACGAATAAACAAAATACACACACACATACACATTGTGTCACGGTTGCATTGTTGGTTTGTTGTTGTTGCGCCTGTGTTTGCTGCCAGTGTTGCTGTTGTTGCTGTGGTTTGGTTGAGTCCTTTTACCAATGTTGGTATTGCTGTTCTGTGCTATTGCTGGGTGTATACTATTGCTGCTGTGGGTTTTACTGTGTCACTGCTGCTGAGTGTTGCTGTCGTTGTATTGCTACTGCATTACTACCGCTGATTGCTCCTTTCCTTCTTTTTTGTCATCATCCAGGTACTTCTCCTGTCCATGTTGAACTAGAGAGACAGTGTAAACACTGCTCTGAAATCAAATGATGAACTGAAGTTCGGAGAGTTATACGAGTTTCTGTTGTTGCCGTGTAATTCGAATTGATTGATAATTGTATTCATTTGAAATTGTTGTAGTATGCTTAATCGAAAAGCTAAAGTCAAATTAATCGAACATTCTAGTTTCGACCTTCTGATAGCCTAGGATTTTAATCTCTGTTATTGGTTTAGTTCTGCCATGTTTAGCTAGATTAACATTAGTTTGTAGTATAAATTATGTTAACAGTTTTCTTAATAAGCCTGCGTTCCAGGTACAATTTAAAGAACCCTACAATTGAACTAAACAAGGCATAGCTATAAAACATAAAATACATCATTATGAGCAAAGAACCGAATTGGCGATTTAGATCAAATAATTAGAGTAATCACTCGAGGCATAGATTGTTAAAAGAGCAAAGTTAATAGATAGCTTTAGTTAGTTCATTTGCATCCTTGACCATGGGTAAGCAATATATTAGTGTAACTGTAAACAAAACCTTAGTAACTTGTATAAAGAGTTAGATTGTGTATTTAAGTTTCATACAATTCCTTTTATATTGGATTCAAATTTAGGCCCAAGGTTCAAGTTAAATAGTTTTCGCTCTTCTCACTCAAACTAGAAATTGAATTCGGAATTTAAACTTGTACTCGTGTATTAATCAATCATTAGAGACAAAATAAAATAGAAAATTTAGCTACTTAGGTATGACCTTTAATAAAAGTGAGATGAGTCTCGCCGCATGGAATACACAATTGCGGGGCCCTCAAATTAATTGTTATAAAAATCTTAGACTCGGGAAGACCGTTTAGCAAAATTCACGGTCTTTTCCCAAAATTAATAAATACGATAGACTCGTTAGGCATGATTTGTAACTAAATTACTTTCCTAAACACGGGTGCGCATTTATGTGACCCAAACCTTATTCTCGGCGAAACTGAAATACATTGAAGTCACTGGCGTACTGGTTGCGGTGTGACTCGAAATGTGTTTTCGTGACGTCGCAATTCTTCTAAAAAATAAGAGCGGAGCATTAAAAGCACATAGTTAAAATATATAAAAGAATCAGATAGAAACAAAAATTGCAATTGAGCGACCGTGCTAAAACCATGGAATCCGGGAGTGCCTAACACCTTCTCCCGGGTTAACAGAATTCCTTATCCAGGTTTCTAGTTACACAGACTGTAATACAGAGTCATGAATTTCCTCGGTTCGGGATTAAACCGGTGACTTGGGGCACCATTATTTTCCCAAGTGGCGACTCTAAATTAAATAAACAAATCCCGTTTCGATTGTCCTTTAATTGGAAAAACTCCCTCGTGCCCTCGCGGGTGCGTAAAAAGGAGGTGTGACAATGTTAATAACTATTAAAAATAAGGTGTCAATGTTCTGTTGTCTGGCTTTGACTTCATGAGAGGCTCCATCACGTCCGGGTGGGATTGAGGTTGTCACGACCCTAGTTCACCAATCGTGAACATGTCGTGATGGCACCCAGTCCCCACGACTAGGTAAGCCTAACACGTTGCGGAATATACCGGTTTATGAACATTAAATAAGAAATAGCGGAAAACGATATAAATAAGAATGTAATCTGTGCCGCTTGGCACATACACCCATCAAACACACTTTATAAACACCACCAAGACCCGGAATCCCACGGTAACACGGACTAAAAGAAATACAACTGTGGCTCTATGTGTAAAGAGTATCTAAAACAACAAAATGAAGGAAAACATCTACTAGAACTATCAGAATAGAAGGAGGGCCTCCGGATCCGCGGACGTAGCAGATCATACCTCGAGGTCTCCAAGTGTGCTGCTGATATCACCTAGTATGGGCCTGTCCTGATGTACCTGGATCTGCACAACAAAAGTGTGCAGAAGAGTAGCATGAGTACACCACGGCGGTACTCAGTAAGTGCCAAGCCTAACCAGTAGTGACGAGGAAGGTCAGGGCCCTACTGAGAGAACAATAATATAATGATGATAACAATAATAAGCAGTTTAAATAATAATGAATCTGAAATGATAACAGTAAAGTGATTTCTGCAACCGTTTACGAATTAAGCTAGCAGCAAGTAAATAACTCAATAAAAACTCAATCAGCAAGTCCAGGACCTGTGGGAATCGAACCCACGGTCCCATTGACCGTACCTCTGGGTCTCCGGGAATCGAACCCGCAGCCCATGTCTCAATAAATAATCAATAACTCAGGATCTCCGGGAATCGAACCCGCAGTCCCTACCAATAACTCAGGATCTCGGGAATCGAACTCGCAGTCCCTACCAATAACTCAGGATCCCGGGAATCGAACCCGTAGTCCCTACCAATAACTCAAGATCTCGGGAATCGAACCCGTAGTCCCTACCAATAACTTAGGATCTCGGGAATCGAACCCGTAGTCCCTACCAATAACTCAGGATCTCGGGAATCGAACCCGTAGTCCCTACCAATAACTCAGGATCTCGGGAATCGAACCCGTAGTCCCTACCAATAACTCAGGATCTCGGGAATCAAACCCGTAGTCCCTACCAATAACTCATCAATAAACTTCGGGTCTCCGGGAATCGAACCCGCAGCCCTTGGATCTCCGGGAATTGAACCCGCAGTCCACAAACACAACAAGTAAAGGAATACACAGAGAGAAATATAATATGCTTAACTATAACTCCACCGAGGACTAGTGCCAACAATTATCAAGAAGTTCAAGTAGGACAATTAGGCAATTAGACAGATAAATCCTACCTAATCATGCTTCCCTAACGAATACCGGGTAGATGTCACAATTTAATAAATTAAGAATAGGAATATCACGAATTGAACAATTCAAGTAAAGTGAGTTACAACAACCAGCGCATGTACACGCCCGTCACCTCGCGTACAAGGCATTTAAACTATCACATAATATCCTAGGGGTAAAGGTTCCCCCACGCGAGGTTAGACAAGCCACTTACCTCGACTCCGGTACAAAACCGCTAAGAGAAAACTCTCTTGCCGCGAATGTCGGCCTCCACATGCGTAGTATCTGATAAAAATCAATAGAATCACATCAAAATAGGCCAATTGGGCATTACCCAACCAAAACAATTCAAAATACACCAAAACCCACAAGTTGCCAAAACCCGACTTTCGGTACGCTTCTCGAAAAATTACGAAAGTTATATATTCGGGTTCCTTATCTCAACACGAGTCCGTTCATATAAAATTTATCAAAATCGGACTCCGTTTGCCCATTCAAATCAAAGATTTCCTAAAATTTAGGCCTAGGGCTCAAACCCTCCATTAATCCTCCATTAACAGTGAAATAATCATGGAGAAACATCAAAATAAAGTTCTTATATTTACCTCCTTGATGAGACGAGAACAACACCGCGAAAATTACCTCAATCGGAGCTCTAGAACTCAAGATATGTCCAAAATACTAAACTTCTCGGTTTTAAACACCGACCAGGCCCATTTCCGCTTTTGCGGATAATTTTCGCATAGGCGGGACCGCTTTTGCGGTTCTATTTCCGCTTTTGCGGTTCCGCATCCGCGGTCAAATTCCGCTTCTGCGGTTCTGACAGACACCAGCACTTTTCCTCGGCACGGAAATGAGCATAACTTCCTCAAACGATGTCCAAATTCGACGATTCTTTTTGCTATGGATCCGAAATTACGATGCGGATCTAATGGTTCAAACAAAACCGAATTTGGAGATCATTTACCTAATATGGTACCCCTTTATGTTCAAAGAAGCAAAGGTTGAAACATCAAATAAGAGCGTGATCACAACCCGAAACACACCCGAGGCCCCGGGACCCCAATCAATCATACCAACCAACCCCAAAACACATTACGGACTTGCTCGAGGCCTCAAACCACATCAAACAACTCTAAAACCAAGAATTACACCTCGATTCAAACTTTATGAACTTTGAAGTTTCCAACTTCTATTTCCGATGTCGAAACCTATCAAATCGCATCCGATTGACTTCAAATTTTGCACACACGTCCAAAATGATATATCGAAGCTACAGAAACTTTCGGAATTCCATTCGACCCTCGGATCAAAATCTCACCTATCAACCGAAATTCGCCAAAATAGTAACTTTGCCAATTCAAGCTTAATTCTACACCGATCATCACAAAAATATTCCGGACACACTCCTAAGTCCCAAATCACCTAACGAAGCTATCCGAACCATAAGATTTGCATTTTGAGTCCGATATCAAAATTTCCACTTCCGGTCAAATTTTCTCAAAAACCTTCAATTGTCTATCTTTAGCCAAACGACTCCAAAATGACCCACGGACCTCCGAATTCACTTCCGATCGCGCTCCCAAATCCAGATTAACCATACGGAGCTACTCCCAGTCTCGGAATCCCAAACGGACATCAATAACACTAAAATGCATTTTAAGCCAAATTGATGCAATTTCTTCTAAAATGCTATCTTCCATAATATGCGCCAAAACGCTCCCGGGTTATCCAAAACCCAATCCAAGCATACGCCCAAGTCCGAAATCATCATATGAACCTGTTGGAACCTTCAAATCTCAATTCCGAGGTCGTATACTCAAAATTCCAATCCTAGTTCATTTCTTCAATTTTTAGCTTTGGAAATGAGAATTTTCATTTAAATTTGACTCCAAACTTCTTGAATTTTAATTCTGACCATACACACAAGTCAATATACTTGAGATGAAGTTGCTCATGGCCTCAAACTGCTGAATGACGTGCCGTATCTCAAAACGACCAGTTGGGTCGTTACAATCTCCCCCACTTAAACATGCGTTCGTCCTCGAACGTGCTGAGAACTACACCTGAAGTAGTCTGAAATCACCGGTTTAACATCTCATGCAACTTCCTGTGCTTCCACAACTCATTTGAGCACATTAGCTCGATAACTCTATAGATATACTCCTTTATTCGAGTAAATAAGCCATTAGACCCAATTCCAACATCCGGAATTTCCTGCCTAGCATGTTTCCATCATACGACCACAATATCATTCTTCACACGATGTACCCATACATGACTGCATAACTTTTTTTGAATTCACACTTTGCATCACATTACTCATGGGACCACAATAATATTCTTTAAATATAATAGTCGAAATTCCACAAATCTGATGCTCTCATTGCATCTCATGACCTACATGGGTCTTGCTCTAGCTTTTACAACACCGATACGACGGAAGAGATGTGCGGGAATTCATATTTAGTTGCCAAGTCAACAAATCATTCAGTCTATACTTCTAACAAGATCCATTACCTTGTCCTAAACCAGAGAATGTTATTTTCCTCTATAATATACTTCATATAATCAGTTTGCACTGACCCCAAATCCCATAACCTCATCTCACCCAGTACGAACTGCTCAGGCGATAAGCCACATCGGACATAATCAAAAGTCCCACAAGATGACACAATGTGCTAGTAATCCACTAATACGTACGTGATACAAAAGAAGGCGAACACTAGAGAGAACTATTCAGCTCTCACATAAACATGGGCCTCCTCAGAAAATAGGAAACATAACACATAAAAGCAATAGTAGACACTGGAATAGACACCACATTGTTGCGGCGTGCAACCCGATCCCAACGATATGCCCATGGCGGCGTGCCACCCGATCCCAACAATATAACCATGGCGGCGTGCCACCCGATCCCAACAATATAACCATGGCGGCGTGCCATCCGACCCCAACAATATAAAACTCACACAAGGAGTCATATGTAGAGCTGAATAGCTCGTCACATCAAAATACTGACTATCGATCATAAGCACACTAAGGTGCATGATATCGGACACAATGAAACATATAGCGCTATAGGCTACAACTCAAGCACAACTGAGGTGCGATATAAGATCTGAGTCTCAAGAGCCATCATGCTCATATAACATCACCGCTGAGCGGAACCCCAACACATAAGGAACTTACCAAGCCGTCTCACACTCATACGACACAATATATCTTTACATGAATTAACCAACCGCGAAATAAGATCGCGACTATCCCTTCATAAAGGGCGCATTGCTAGAAGAAACATAACTGGCCTGACGCAAGGCTCACTTCCACATTTAAATCTATCCACCGACCTTAAGTCTATCCTGGTCGTGCCAATATAAGTCAATAGTATTTCACGGGTCTATAACCCAATAAGCAGAGTGCCCTCCAGGCATAAATTCTCAATTGAATGATATCACCAAAATCCTCATACTTGGTTTAAATTTCTAACCAATCAAGTGAATGCAAGTCACACCTATACAATCTTCTTGTGGGACAAGCTCCCACCATCTTCCGAATAATTAAACGGGCATGCACATTCAACTCACCGGCTGCACTAACACTGAAAAGCGATCAGGAGTCCCTAACCGGGATGCAAAGCCTTTCTCATAGGACACCGACCTCAAATGATACTGATGTTAATACCCATCTTACTCAAAACACTGAAACTCCTTTCCTGCTCATCCGAGCTCTTTATATCACATTTATTGACCAAACTGTGACCTTGGTCCTTACTTCAAATTTCATACTACTCACTGCACCCCACGTGCCGATATACGATACACACAATTTCCATCATAGCTCTAGAGCTGACGATAGGATAATACTTCATCACATAAGACCTTCCATTTAACTCACTACAGGAGAGCTATAACAACATACGGCGAATTCTCATAGCCATCGAATATGCCAATATCTAAGTAGTGGTCCAAGCCACCATAACCCTTCCCGAGATCTGCCTACTCATAACAGGCCCCTAACAGACGAATACTTTAGAATAACATTAATCACCGCGGCCAACAAGTCTCAAATGTACCGCCACAAATCACATGCATAATTCGATCACGTTGCATGAACCGATCATTGACACCAATACGCCAACTCAACTATGGCTGATCAATCTACTTCCTTCCAGGTTATCCTTGATTACCTTAGAAATGTTAATATCTTCCTTCAATACCTAACTGCTTCCAACCGCACTTACCCGAGTGACCTTAAATCATGAGGCCATGCTATCTCAAGAACGACGACCATTTCATGTCTCTCAAATACTACACCACAAGTCAAAACATCATAGATCGTTTTTTTGCCTTTCTTCATAAGTTGCTTCAAAAGCTTGAGCCTTAACTGTACTTATAGACTCAGAATTATCAGGCACCACACTTTACCTCTTGAATTCACTAGGACCGCTATTGAGAACCATCCGGTTCTAACTTGCCCCAGTACGCAACCAACTCTACTGAATTTCTTTATAACATATGAATACCCTCTCGATAAAGCACCTAGCGGAATTACTTCCCGCGAAGCCTGCACCTATACGAGGCATAAATCATGAATGTTTCCCTCAAGTTTGAACATGAGCCAGTAAGGCTAAACATAACATGCATTCAACAATACATATACTCAAATTACCACACATGGTCCTTTTCCCGTGGATGCAATAACCCATTAATACGCTAGTATCCAAAATTCACGCAAGTAATTAGCCATGCGACCTAAATCATAAGCGGTGAGACTCTCCCACTAGCTCAAAGCCACTATTACACGACTCTCGAGCACATTAGAAACATTCACTCAAGTCATCTACTCTTATTCAACTGCAATTCACTTGAACCTACGAACATAATCACTTGTGCCTATTAGCACTCTGACCCCATAGGGTATGACCTCATTCCGATACAACCAAACATTATCCCGCTCCATGCACCGAGCATTCTCTACCAACGACACCTTAAAACATACTATGATTCTCACACACCTACGAAGCACCATGTAGCCCTTGTCGAATATTTCCCTGCTGATAAAAAAAATGTAGAGTTTATTAGGGACACAGGAACATCCAAAGTCCCAACATCATACCATACGAGCCTCAACTCTTGCCCGCCCGCAAGTTTTCAACAACGTTTTGAATAGCACCTAAATACATCGCAGGCCAAATCTGATATGACACATGACCCATAATTAGATCGTTGATAGTGAAATCCTTTCACTTAGCACGAAGCCTTAAAGATACATTTTGCTAATCCACGACAATAGCCTTTATCATATGTACGTCTTCATCATAAGACAACCAAAGACATTGGTTTGGTACATGTCCTTCTTAAGACAGTTAAACTCATTTCCCCCTGTATCTCCGATGGCTGAATCCTTCGCTAAATAGATATCTCATATGAACCATATAGTCTTTATTACCACCAACTATCTTTAGATCTACATCCACCTTGCGATTCTACCATTGCTGTGATGATTTGGCAGTTAAGTAAACCTTCTCACGACCGTACTATCAACCGAATGCCAGAACCTAGTGCACCCCCATGTGCACAATTGAAGGTCTCTCAGTTCTCTTGCATTATCGATATGGACGACACGCGGTAACAATAGATGAGTAAATTCTTGACTCCCTTGAGATCTCTCTGCAGCGTTACGAACCGTCGGCGCATACTTGATACCGAGTGCGCAATTTCAATACACGAGTGGATGCAAAAGAACATATGATATAGGCTTCAACTGAATAAATGGCGCACGATAAGGAATTCAAAGAATTGAAGAGTTTCCTAAACAGTTACATAGCCCCTCATAGAAAAATACAGACGTCTCCGTATCGATCAGCGAGACTCTAAGTAACCGGTCCGTGTCCCGTGACTCCTATGAACCTAGAGCTTTGATACCAACTTGTCACGACCCTAGTTCACCAATTGTGAACATGTCGTGATGGCACCCAGTCCCCAACACTAGGTAAGCCTAACACATTGCGGAATATACAAGTTTATAAACATTATATAAGAAATAGCGGAAAACGATATAAATAAGAATGTAATCTGTGCCGCTTGGCACATACACCCGTCAAACACACTATATAAACACCACCAAGACCCGGAATCCCACGGGTAACACGGACTAAAAGAAATACAACTGTGGCTCTATGTGTAAAGAGTATCTAAACAATGAAATGAAGGAAAACATCTACTAATACCATCAGAATAGAAGGAGGGCCTCCGGATCCGCGGACGTAGCGAATCATACCTCGAGGTCTCCCAAAGTGCTGCTGAATCACCTAGTATGAGCCTGTCCTAATGTACCTGGATCTGCACAACAAAAGTGTGCAGAAGAGTAGCATGAGTACACCACGGCGGTACTCAGTAAGTGCCAAGCCTAACCTCGATGGAGTAGTGACGAGGAAGGTCAGGGCCCTACTGAGAGAACAATAATATAATGATGATAACATAATGAATCTGAATGACGACAGTAAAGTGATTTCTGCAACCGTCTACAATGTAAGCTAGCAGCAAGTAAATAACTCAATAAAAACTCAATCAGCAAGTCCAGGACCTGTGGGAATCGAACCCACGGTCCCATTGACCGTACCTCTGGGTCTCCGGGAATCGAACCCGCAGCCCATGTCTCAATAAATAATCAATAACTCAGGATCCCCGGGAATCGAACCCGCAGTCCCTACCAATAACTCGGGATCTCGGGAATCGAACTCGCAGTCCCTACCAATAACTCATGATCTCGGGAATCGAACCCGTAGTCCCTACCAATAACTCAGGATCTCGGGAATCGAACCCGTAGTCCCTACCAATAACTCAGGATCTCGGGAATCGAACCCGTAGTCCCTACCAATAACTCGGGATCTCGGGAATCGAACCCGTAGTCCCTACCAATAACTCAGGATCTCGGGAATCGAACCCGTAGTCCCTACCAATAACTCAGGATCTCAGGAATCAAACCCGTAGTCCCTACCAATAACTTATCAATAAACTTTGGGTCTCCGGGAATCGAACCCGCAGCCCTTGGATCTCCGGGAATTGAACCCGCAGTCCACAAACACAGCAAGTAAAGGAATACACAGAGAGAAATATAATATGCTTAACTATAACTCCACCGAGGACTAGTGCCAACAATTATCAAGAAGTTCAAGTAGGACAATTAGGCAATTAGACAGATAAATCCTACCTAATCATGCTTCCCTAACGAATACCGGGTAGATGTCACAATTTAATAAATTAAGAATAGGAATATCACGAATTGAACAATTCAAGTAAAGTGAGTTACAACAACCAGCGCATGTACACGCCCGTCACCTCGCGTACAAGGCATTTAAACTATCACATAATATCCTAGGGGTAAAGGTTCCCCCACGCGAGGTTAGACAAGCCACTTACCTCGACTCCGGTACAAAACCGCTAAGAGAAAACTCTCTTGCCGCGAATGTCGGCCTCCACATGCATAGTATCTGATAAAAATCAATAGAATCACATCAAAATAGGCCAATTGGGCATTACCCAACCAAAACAATTCAAAATACACCAAAACCCACAAGTTGCCAAAACCCGACTTTCGGTACGCTTCTCGAAAAATTACGAAAGTTATATATTCGGGTTCCTTATCTCAACACGAGTCCGTTCATATAAAATTTATCAAAATCGGACTCCGTTTGCCCATTCAAATCAAAGATTTCCCAAAATTTAGGCCTAGGGCTCAAACCCTCCATTAATCCTCCATTAACAGTGAAATAATCATGGAGAAACATCAAAATAAAGTTCTTATATTTACCTCCTTGATGAGACGAGAACAACACCGCGAAAATTACCTCAATCGGAGCTCTAGAACTCAAGATATGTCCAAAATACTAAACTTCTCGGTTTTAAACACTGACCAGGCCCATTTCCGCTTTTGCGGATAATTTTCGCATAGGCGGGACCGCTTTTGCGGTTCTATTTCCGCTTTTGCGGTTCCGCATCCGCGGTCAAATTCCGCTTCTGCGGTTCTGACAGACACCAGCACTTTTCCTCGGCACGGAAATGAGCATAACTTCCTCAAACGATGTCCAAATTCGACGATTCTTTTTGCTATGGATCCGAAATTACGATGCGGATCTAATGGTTCAAACAAAACCGAATTTGGAGATCATTTACCTAATATGGTACCCCTTTATGTTCAAAGAAGCAAAGGTTGAAACATCAAATAAGAGCGTGATCACAACCCGAAACACACCGAGGCCCCCGGGACCCCAATCAATCATACCAACCAACCCCAAAACACATTACGGACTTGCTCGAGGCCTCAAACCACATCAAACAACTCTAAAACCAAGAATTACACCTCGATTCAAACTTTATGAACTTTGAAGTTTCCAACTTCTATTTCCGATGTCGAAACCTATCAAATCGCATCCGATTGACTTCAAATTTTGCACACACGTCCAAAATGATATATCGAAGCTACAGAAACTTTCAGAATTCCATTCTGACCCTCGGATCAAAATCTCACCTATCAACCGAAATTCGCCAAAATAGTAACTTTGCCAATTCAAGCTTAATTCTACACCGATCATCACAAAAATATTCCGGACACACTCCTAAGTCCCAAATCACCTAACGAAGCTATCCGAACCATAAGATTTGCATTTTGAGTCCGATATCAAAATTTCCACTTCCGGTCAAATTTTCTCAAAAACCTTCAATTTTCTATCTTTAGCCAAACGACTCCAAAATGACCCACGGACCTCCGAATTCACTTCCGATCGCGCTCCCAAATCCGGAATAACCATACGGAGCTACTCCCAGGTCTCGGAATCCCAAACGGACATCAATAACACTAAAATGCATTTTAAGCCAAATTGATGCAATTTCTTCTAAAATGCTATCTTCCATAATATGCGCCAAAACGCTCCCGGGTTATCCAAAACCCAATCCAGGCATACGCCCAAGTCCGAAATCATCATATGAACTTGTTGGAACCTTCAAATCTCAATTCCGAGGTCGTATACTCAAAATTCCAATCCTAGTTCATTTCTTCAATTTTTAGCTTTGGAAATGAGAATTTTCATTTAAATTTGACTCCAAACTTCTTGAATTTTAATTCTGACCATACACACAAGTCAATATACTTGAGATGAAGTTGCTCATGGCCTCAAACTACTGAATGACGTGCCGTATCTCAAAACGACCAGTTGGGTCGTTACAGAGGTCGTGATAGACAAGGTATGTGATATTTTCAAAAAGTTCAAACTGGAGTCTGTCAACGGACAAGGTATGTGGTTATTGTCCTACTTTCTTGTTTTTAGTTTCTTAGCGAGACTAAATTGCATTTACATGGAGTGGTACTATGCCCTTATTAAGAAGAAAACTTTCATACGTCTACAGGAGAGCTAAAATAGAAGAAAATTCAATGACCTTTTTTAGACTCTATATTTATAATTTAGAACTGATACACTTATAATCCTAGCTCCGCCACTATTTTAATACACTATATTTTTTCTTTCTAATAAACAAAAGACAAAACTCTAAACAAAAACTATCACGACCCGGATTTCCCACCATCGGGAGTCATGATGGCGCCTACGAGTGGAAGCTAGGCAAGCCAATTCTTACTTACATTTCCATTAGTTACAACTCTCTTTTTAAAACTTTAAATAAAATTATGCAATTACAGCGGAATAAATAAAATTAGCGGAAGACTTAGCAAATTTTACTAGATACGATACAGAAAACCCAAACATGAAACACTACCCAAAACTGTGTCACAATACTCACGAACTTCTAAGGGTAATACACATAACCGTCTGAAAGAAATATAAACGGTTTATCTCGAATACATGAGATAACAGACTAAAAAGTAAAGATAGAGGAGACAACGGGCCCTACGGACGCCTGCAAGGCTAACTCGAAGACTAGGTTGTCGAAATACCCACAATCGTGCTACTGTCGAAGCTACTGTCCATAACCTATATCTGCACAAAAAGAGCACAGAGTGTAGTATCCGCACAACCAACCCATATGTTAGTAAGTGCTGGCCTATCCCGGTGAAGTAGTGACAAGGCTAGGACCAGACACCCACATAAACCTGTACAGTTAAAATATATATATATATATATATACAACAAAATAACTAGAAGCAACGTCAATATTTAAGAAGAGAAAATATGCTCTGGAGTAGCCACAGGATATACCTTTTCAGAAATAAAACAAGGGTTTTTAATTCCCTTTCCAGCTCAACTTATCTCATAACAGAAACACAACCATTCACTTCCATCTTGGCATCAATCTTTCATTTAGTCATCAAAATAATTTATATATATATACACTTCCGGTAGCTATGGCCAATATCATCAGCTATTATCTGTTTGTGATGGGGCGTGCACCCCGACCCTTTTGATATGTCACAGTAGGCTACGACAACTATGGCCAATGCCAACAATAACCATCTGTTAATGATGCGGCGTGCACCCTAACCCTTCCGATACGTCACTGGCACTATGGCCACTAGCAATAATCAATACAATATCTTACCGACATTAAACCAATAATCTTCAATTTCGATAACATTTATATTATCGGTGTAACACCAATAATTATAATTAATCAACAATATATTTACATATTACCGGTATGAAACCAATAATAATTCCTTTCATATAATCACATAAGATTAATAGGAATTTAATCCTTTTAAGACCCATGGTCATGATCGACCCCCAACGTATAGATACTCGTCACCATACCTATACGTCGGACTCCACACATAACAATTAGCACATAAACTCAATTATTATTCCCTCAAGCTAGGATAGAACAAACACTTACCTCGAAAGTTTACAAACGATTCAATCCGTAGCAATGCCTTTTCCTTTCGAATTTGGCTCCAATCCAATCGTATCTATACACAATTGATTTAATATCATCAATACTACTTAACAAACTAGTTCATATGGCCAAATATAATTTTTACAACATTCTGCCCGGAATAGTAAAAATCGACCCCGGGCCCATATGATCGAAGCTCGAGGTTTGAACCAAAATAAATTCACCCATCCTTTCACGAGTTCAAATATGTAATTTGTTCTTAATTTCGACCCCGAAACGAGGTCTAGATCGCAATTTTTTTGAAAACCCTATCTATACTCATTTCTCTAACTTTTCTACCCATTTACACATGTTTAGGCCTAGGAATTAGAATAATACTGATGAAATATGAAGAAAACTAGTTAAGAATCACTTACCCAACAAGTTTGATGAAAATCGCCCAAGAATCGCCAAGAAATGGTGTTGGAGAAGAGAGAGTTTTGAGAAGGGGATGAAAATCCCGTTCTGTTTCTGTTTCTGGTATAAATATTTACTGGGCGAAAAATTACTCTATGCGATCGCAGGGCCTGTGATGCGATCGCATGAAGAAAACAAAAGGGCAGAAAAATTGCTCTATGTGATCGCGGAGCAGTAATGCGATCGCATAGAAGAAAAAATGGGAGGCTGGACTTGCTCTATGCGATCGTAGGAACTGGTATGCGATCGCATAGAAGGATTTCAGGGCCTCAAAATTTTACTCTGTGCGATCGTGAAGTATGCTATGCGATCGCATAGAAGGGGCAGACAATACTATGCGATCGCAGGGCTACCATTGCGATCGAATCGAACAAAAATGGGCTACAAAAATTTACTCTCTACGGTCGCAGGAGCTGTTATGCGATCGCATAGAGTAACGTACCAGATACCAGCAAACAGAAAAAAAAACAAGATTCTCTAAGTCTAAAACATCACGTTACCTATCTGAAACTCACCCGAGCCCTCGGGGCTCCAAACAAAATATGTACACTGACTCAAAAATAACATATGAACTTGCTCGCGCGATCAAATCACCAAAATAACATCAAAATCAACTAATTGAGCCTTAAAACTCAAGAATTCGTTCAAAATTTCATAACTTCCAAAATTTCCAATTTAACGCCGAAACACGTCGAACGACGTCCTTTTTCAACCAAACTTTACAGGAAGCAGTTCACCAATATATATGACCTGTACGGGGCGTCAGAACCAAAATATGAGCCCGATACCATTACTTTTTAATCAAATTTCAGTTTCATTTTCCTTAAACATTTTCATAAAATAATTTAACAAAAAAATTCTTTTACCAGGGTTCTACACCTCGGATTTCAATTCCGGGCATACGCCCGAGTTCCATATTTTTTTACGGATTTTTTGAGATCGTCAAATCACGGTTTCGGGTCCATTTACAAAAAATGTTGACCAAAGTCAACTATATCAATATTAATATCACAATTCTTCAAATGTTTCACATAATTCATATATGTCAACATAAAAATTTTCCGGCTTCACGCCCGGACTGTGCATGCAAATCGAGGCAACTATAAATGAGGTTTTCAAGGCCTCAGAAGCTCGAAATGATTGAGAAACAAGTGACCCCTTTGGGTCGTCACATTCTCCACCTCCAAAACAACCGTTTGTCCTCGAACGGACAAAAGAAAGAAGTACATGAGTAAGGGAATAGATGACGATATTGGCTCCACATGTCAGACTCGGACACCCAAGTCGATGCCTCAGGAGGCTGACCCCTCCATTAAACTCACACAGAAGGAAAAATCTTCGACCTCAACTGTCGAACCTGCCAATCTAGAATAGCTACTAACTCCTCCTCATAAGATGGATCCTTGTCCAATTGGACAGTGCCAAAATCAAACACGTGTGATGGATCGCCGTGATATTTTCGAAGAATGGATACATGAAACACTTGATGCATAGCTGACAAGCTAGGTGGAAAGGCAAGCTTATATGCCACCTCTCCCATACGATCAAAAATCTCAAATGGGCCAATAAACCTAGGGTTAAGTTTGCCCTTCTTTCCAACTCTCATCACGCCTTTCATAGGTGACACTCGGAGCAATACTTGCTTCCCAACCATGAATGCTATATCTCGAACCTTGCGATCTGTATAACTCTTTTGCCTAGACTGGCCTATACGAAGCCTATCTTGAATGATCTTGACCTTATCTAAGGCCTCTTGAACTACATCCGTACCTAACAACCGAGCTTTTCCCGGTTCAAACCATCCAACCAGAGAACAACACCGCCTACCATACAAGGCTTCATAAAGAGCCATCTGAATGCTCGATTGATAGCTATTATTATAAGCAAACTCTACCAAAGGCAAGAATTGATCCCACGAACCTCAAAAATCCATAACATACGTTCGGAACATATCTACCAATATCTGAATAGTCCTCTCGGATTGACCGTCCGTCTGGGGATGAAAGGTTGTACTTAGCTGGACTTGGGCGGCCAACTCTCGTTGAACCGCCTTCCATAAATATGAGATAAATTGCGTACCTCGATCTGAACTAATAGAGATAGGCACACCATAAAGGCGAACATTCTCCCTCATATAAATCTTAGCTAATCTCTCGGATGAATAGGTATTGGCAACCGGAATAAAATGAGCTGACTTGGTCAGCCTATCAACAATAACCCAAATAGAATCAGACTTCTTCCGAGTCATCGGAAGTCTAGAAATAAAGTCCATAGTGATCCGCCCCCACTTCCATTCAAAAAGCTCAATTCTTTGAAATAAATCGCCAGGTCTTTGATGTTCATATTTAACCTGCTGACAATTCAGACACCGTGCCACATATGGCACAATATCCTTTTTCATTCTACGCCACCAATAGTGCTGCCGCAAATTCTGATACATCTTTGTTGCGCCTGGATGAATAGAATAACGCGAACTGTGGGCTTCTTCTAGAATCAATTCTCTAAGCCCATCAATATTTGGCACACAAATGCGCCCTGCATCATCAAAATACCATCAACATCTAAGGTGGCCTGCTTGGCACCTCCTCGCTGAACCATGTCTCTAAGGTCATATAAATAAGAATCATTATATTGTTAATCGCGGATACGCTCCAATAATGAAGAGCGAGCGACCATGCAAGATAGCACTCGATTAGGCTCAGAAGCTCGAAATGATTGAGAAAACAAGTGATGACCCTTTGGGTTGTCACATTCTCCACCTCTAAACCAATTGTTCGTCCTTAAACTGACAAAAGAATAAAGTACCTGAGTTAGGGAATAGATGAGGATATCGGCTTTGCATGTCAGACTCAGACTCTCAGGTCTATGACTAAGGAGGCTGACCCCTCCACTAAACTCGCACAGAAGGAAAACCTTTCGACCTCAACTGTCGAACCTACCGATCTAGAATAGCTACCGGCTCTTCCTCATAAGATAGATCCTTGTCCAGTTGGACATTGCTTAAATTTAACACGTGCAATGGATCACCGTGATATTTTCAGAGCATGGACACATGAAACACTGGATGCACAGCTGACAAGCAAGGTGGCAAGGCAAGCTTATAAGCCACCTCTCCCACACGATTAAGAATCTCGAATGGGCCAATAAATCTAGGGCTAAGTTTGCCCTTCTTTCCAAATCTGATCACGCCCTTCATAGGCGACACTCAGAGCAATACTTGTTCCCTAACCATGAATGCTATATATCGAACCTTGCGATTTGCATAGCTTTTTTGCCTGAGCTGAGCTGTACGAAGCCTATCTTGAATGATATTGACCTTATCTAAGGCCTTCTGAACTAGATCTGTACCCAACAACCGAGCTTTTCCCAGTTCAAACCATCCAACCAGAGAACGACCCCGCCTACCCTACAAGGCTTCATAAGGAGCCATCTGAATGCTCGCCTGAGAGGTATTATTATAAGCAAACTCTGCCAAAGGTAGGAATTAATCCCACAGACCTCCAAAATCAATAACACATGCTCGAAGCATATCTTCCAATATCTGAATAGTCCTCTCGGACTGACCGTCCGTTTGGGGATGAAAGGTTGTACTTATTTTGACTTGGTTGCCCAACTCTCGTTGAACCACCTTCTAGAAATGTAAGGTAAACTGCGTACCTCGATCTGAAATGATAGAGATAGGCACACCATGAAGGTGAACAATCTCTCTGATATAAATCCCAGCTAATCTCTCAGATGAATAGGTAGTGGCAACCAGAATAAAATGAGCTGACTTGGTCAACCTATCAACAATAACCAAACCGCATCAAACTTCTTCCGAGTCATCGGAACACCAGAAATGAAGTCCATAGTGATCAGCTCCTACTTCCATTCAGGAAGCTCAATCTTGTGAAATAAACTGCCAGGACTCTAATGCTCATATTTAACCTGCTGACAATTCAGACACCGTGCCACATATGCCAAAATATCCTTTTTCATTCTACGCCACCAATAATGCTGCCACAAATCCTGATACATCTTTGCTGCGCCTGGATGAATAGAATACCACAAACTGTGAGCTTCTTCTAGAATTAATTCACTAATCCCATCAATATTTTGCACACAAATACGCCCTTCCACTCTCAGAATCCCATCAGCATCTAAGGTGACATGCTAGGCACCTCCTCGCCGAACCGTGTCTTTAAGGTCACATAAATAAGAGTCATTATATTGTTGATCATGGATAAGCTCCAATAATAAAGAGCGAGCGACCGTGCAAGCTAGCACTCGACTAGGCTCAAAAATATCCAATCTCACAAATCAGTTGACTAAGGACTGAACATCTAAAGCAAGTGGCCTCTAATTGACTGGAATATAAGGAAGACTGCCCATACTAGCTGACTTACTACTCAAAGTGTCAGCCACCATGTTTCTTTTTCCCGGATGATGTAGAATGGTGACATCATAATCTTTCAGTAATTTTAGCCACCTTCTCTACCTCAAATTCAATTCCTTCTATTTAAACAGATATTGAAGACTCTTACGATTGGTGTATACTTCACATGCCACACTATACAAATAATGTCTCCAGATCTTCAATGCGTGAACAATTGCCGCCAATTCTTGATCATGAACTGGATAGTGCTTTTCATGAATCTTCAACTGCCTCGAAGCATAGGCAATAACCTTGCCATCCTGCAACAAAATTGCACCAAGCCCAATACGAGAAGCAATACAATAAATAGAATAAGGTCTCGTACCTGTGGGTAAAACCAATACCGGTGTTGTGGTCAAGGTTATCTTGAGTTCTGTAAGCTCGCTTCACATTCATCTGACCATTCAAACTGAACACCTTTCTGCGTCAATCTGGTCAGTGGGGTTGGAACAGATGAAAACCCCTCCATGAATCGCCGATAATAACCCGCTAACCCCAAGAAACTCCAAATTTCTGTGGTAGATGTCGGTCGAGGCCAGCTCTTGACTGCCTCAATCTTCTTTGGATCAACCTGAATACCTGCTGCCTTCATAATATAACCCAGGAATGCAACTGAACTTAGCCAAAATTCACACTTTGGATATAGTTGGCTATTTTTTAGAGTCTGCAGAGCCACTCTGAGATGCTGCACATGCTCCTCGTGACTGCGGGAATATATTAATATGTCATCAATCAAGACTATTACAAATAAGTCTAAATAAGGCCAGAACACCTAATTCATCAATTCCATAAAAGATGTTGGGGCATTTGTCAACTCAAAAGACATGACCAGAAATTCATAATGTATGTACCGAGTGTGGAATGCTATCTTAGGGACATCAGATGCCCTAATCTTCAGTTGATGATAGCCAGATCTCAAGTCTATCTTCGAAAAGACTTTGGCACCCAGAAGCTGATCAAATAAATCATCAATTCGCGGAAGTGGATATTTGTTTTTGATAGTCACCTTGTTCAACTGTCGATAATTAATGCACATTCTCATTGAACCATCTTTCTTCTTTAGAAATAATATCGGTGCACCCCATATCGAAACACTGGGTCTAATAAAACCCTTTTCAAGTAAATCCTGCAACTGCGCATTCAATTCTTTTAACTCTGGTGGAGCCATACGATATGGGGGAATAGAAATGGGCTGAGTGCCGGGAGCCAAGTCAATGAAAAAATTAATATCCCTATTGGGTGGCATACCCAGTAGGTCTAAAGGAAACACTTCAGGAAATTCGCGAACCACGGGCACAGAGTTAATAGAAGGAACCTCAACATTGGAATCACGGACATAGGCTAAATAAGTCGAACACCCTTTTTCAACCATACGCCGAGCCTTAACATAAGAAATAACATTGGGGCTAGTGTGACCAAAAATTCCTTTCCACTTTATACGAGGCAAATTCGGTAGAGCTAAGGTCACAGTCTTCACATGGCAATCTAAAATAGCATGATATGGAGATAGCGAGTCCATTCCTAATATAATATCGAAGTCCACCATATTTAGGAGCAATAAATCAGCATGGGTCTCAAGACCCTCAATCACTACAATACATGACCAATAAACTCGATCCACCACAATAAAATTGCCTACTGGTGTAGAAACACGAACATGAACACCTAGTTGATCATTGTGTTGAACCAAGTATGGTGCAAAATAGGAAGACACGTACGAATATGTAGACCCATGGTCAAATAAGATTGATGCCTCTCTATCACAAACCAAAATAATACCTGTAATAACGGCATCAAAGGACTCAGCCTCTGGTCTGGCAGGAAGTGCATAACATCGGTTTTGGACCCTACCAACCTAAGCAGTATCTCTGGGATGATCAGCTGCTGGCTGGTCTCTACATCTATTGGTTTGGGCTCCACTTTTATGACCTTTGCCTCCACCTCTATGTCCTCTACCCCCGCCTCTAGCTGGCTGGGCAGGCTGTGGGGGAACCAGGGCCTAAACAATAGCACGAGAACCTTGTTGTTGAAGCTGGGCACCTCCCAATCTTGGACAGTGCCTCTTAATGTGAACCAATTCTCCACACTCAAAACACTCGTCCGAATGCAGAAAATAAGAAAACTGCGACTAACCTCGCCGACCCGAATGATCAACTCGAAACTTCTGAAGTGGTTGTTCACTGATAGGTGCAGATGATGCACTGTACAACTGCGGATCAGAGTAATGTGGCTGAGAATCACGACTACCTGAAGGGTCGTGAGACGCCTGAAGGGCTGACTGATAAGGCCTTGGAGGATGGCCTCTACCATAAGAATCTCTACCTCAAGATGAGGAACCACTAAACCTGCCTGTATTACGGGGACTCTTATGCGATCCATGACCTGTTCCCTCTGACAGAGCCATCTCGATCTGATGGGCTGTATTAGTCGCCTCCTGAAAAGTGATTTCAGTCCCTGCTCCCATAGCCATCTGCAGTCGAATTGGCTTATTCAAGAAATTAATAAACCTTCTCACCCTTTCTCTATACGTGGGAAGTATGACAATGGCATGACGAGCCAGGTTAATGAACCTAGTCTTGTACTGTGTGACAGACATAGAACCTTGATGAAGACGCTCAAATTGCCTGCGGAGAGCCTTTTTTTTGAGTTGCTGGAAGGAACTTTTCCAAGAATAATTCTGCAAATTGGCCCTAAGTCAAGGATGGTGATCCTACTGGCCTAGATAGACAATAATCTCTCCACTAAGTCTTGGCAGATCCAGATAACCGAAAAGTGGCAAAATCAACACCATTAGTCTCCACAATACCCATAGTACGGAGAACCTCATGGCAGCTATATAGGAAGTCCTGGGGATCCTCTGAAGGAGTGCCACTGTAGGTGGTAGTGAACAGCTTGGTAAACCTGTCCAACCTCCATAACGCATCAGCAGACATATCTGCACCATCACTAGCATGAGTCACTATGACAGGCTGAACTACCTTAGCTGGCTGAATCATAGGAACCTGAGCCTACGGAATTTCCGGCTCTGGAGCGCGCGTAGCAAGAGTCTGATTACCTCCTCCAGCATGAGAAGTGGCCGGTGCTTGTGATGACCCAAAGGGGTCATCACTTGTTTCTCAATCATTTGGAGCTTCGGAGGCCTTGAAATCCTCATTTATAGTTGCCTTAATATATGTGCACAGTCCGGGCACGAAGCTGGAAAATTTTTATGTTGAAATATGTGATAAATTTAAAGAATTTTGATATTGATATTGATATGGTTGACTTTGGTCAACATTGTTGGTAAACATACCCGGACCCATGATTTGACAGTCTTAGAAAATCCATAGAAAAATAAAGAACCCGGGCGTATGCCCGGAACCGAAATCCGAGGTCTAGAACCCCGATAAAAGAATTTTTCTATTAAATTATTTTCAGAAAATGTTTAAAACTGAAACTGAAATTTGGTTAAAAAGTAATGGTATAAGGCTCGTATTTTGGTTCAGACGCCCGGTACAAGTCATATATATTGGTTATGCACTTCCTATAAAGTTTGGTTGAAAACGGACGTCATTTGACGTGTTTCGGCCTTAAATTGGAAATTTTGGAAGTTATGAAATTTTGAAAGAATTGAGTTTTAAGGCTCAATACATTGATTTTGATGTTATTTTGGATATTTGATCGTGCGAGCAAGTTCGTAGGATATTTTTGAGTCAGTGTACATATTTGGTTTGGAGCCCCGAGGGCTCGGGTGATTTTCGGATAGGTAACGGGATGTTTTGGACTTACAAAAATCTGGTATTTTTGCTAGTTGTTGGTGTCCAGGTTTTTTTCTATGCGATCGCATAGGCAAGTCTGCGATCGCATAGAGTTAATTGAGAAGTCATTAATTTGTTCTATGTGATCGCATAGGTCCTTCGCGATCGCATAGAATTGATTTAGTAGCCATCCACATTGTTCTATGCGATCGCATTACTACCCCGCGATCGCATAGAGTAAATGTGAAGTCCAGGAAATCCTTCTATGCGATCGTATTATCTCTACGCGATCGCATAGAGTAAAATTTTGAGGCCCAGAAATCCTTCAATGCGATCGCATACCAGTCCCTACGATCTCATCGAGCAAATCCAGCCTCTCAATTTTTCTTCTATGCGATCGCATTACTGCTCCGCGATCGCATAGAGTAATTTTTATGCCCCTTATTTTCTTCTATGTGATCGCATCACAGGCCCTGCGATCGTATAGAGTAAATTTTCCCATTGATGTTAAATTCTAAAAAACATAACAGACGGGATAAAATCCAATTTCTCTCAACTCTCTCTCCTCCAAACAACTTATTGGGACGATTCTTGGGCGATTTTCATCAAACTTGTTGGGTAAGTGATTCTTAACTCGTTTTCTTCATTTTCCATCAATATTATTTGAATCGCTAGGCCTAAATATGTGTAATTGGGTAGGAAAATTAGAGAAATGAGTATAGTTAGGGTTTTCAAAGAATTTATGATCTAGACATCGTTTTGGGGTCGGACTTAAGAACAAATTGCATATTTGAACACATAGATGATTGGGTGAATTTATTTTGGTTCGAACCTTGAGTTTCGATCATGCGGGTCAGGAGTCGACTTTTACTATTCTGGGCAGAATGTTGTAAAAATTATATTTAGCCATATGAACTAGTTTGTTAAGTAGAATTGATGATATTAAATCAATTGTGTATAGATACGATTGCATTGGTGCCAAATTTGAAAGGAAAAGGCATTGCTACAGATTGAATTATTCGTAAATTTTCGAGGTAAGTGTTTGATCCTAGCTTGAGGGAATAGGAATTGAGTTTATGTGCTAATTGTTATGTGTGGAGTCCGATGTATAGGCATGGTGACGAGTATCTATATGTTGGGGTCGAGCATGACCTTGGGTCTTAAATGGATTAAAGTCCTATTAATCCTATGTGAATATATGAAAGGAAATTATTATTGGTTTCATACAGGTAATATATACAAATTGTTGATTAAAGATTATTGGTGTCACACCGGTAACATACATATATTGTTGATTTATTATTATTTATTGGTTTTACACCTATAATATAAATATTGTTGAAATTGAAGATTATTGTTTTAAGATCGGTAATACAATTATATACATATTGTTGATCAGAGATTATTGGTTCAATGTCGGTAACATATTGTATTGATTATTGTTATTGGCCATAGCGCCGGTGACTTATCGGAAGGGTCGGAGTGTACGCCGCACTACTAACAGATATTGATTGTTGTCATTGGCCATAGTTGACGGTAGCCTATTTTGTACTATTATTGACCATAGATGCCGGTGACTTATCGGGAGGGTCGGAGTGCACGCCGCACTACTAACAGGTAAATGATTGTTGATATTTTCCACAATAGCCGGTAATGTATATGTATGGTTTTGTTAAACAAAAGAAAGGATTGATAGTAAAATGAGAACGAGTGATTGTACTCCTGTAAGTGGATGATGTGAGTTTGGAAACAGAATTGTATTCCATTGTACATATTATTTTTATGATATAATATTTTGCTGCTATACCAGAGTATCTTCTTTTCCCTATAAATGTTCACTATTGTATATTGTTGTTTGTTTGTATCTGTACATATATTGTAACTATATAGGTTTACGTGGGTGTCTGGTCCTAGCCTTGTCACTACTTCACCGGGATAGGCCAGGCACTTACTAGGATATAGGGTCGGTTGTGCTGATACTACACTCTACGCTCTTTTTGCGCATATACAGGTTACGGACAGCAGCATCGACAGTAGCTCAATTGTGAGTATTTTAACTACTGAGCCTTCGAGGTAGCCTTGCATGCGTCCGCAGGAACCGTTGTCTCCTCTATCTTTACTTTTCATTATGTTATCTCATGTATTCGAGATAAACAGTTTATATTTCTTCCAAACGATTATGTGTATTATTCTTAGAAGTTCATAAGTATTGTGACACCAGTCTTGGGCAGTGTATCATGGTTGCGTTTTCTGTATCGTATCTAGTAAAATTTGCTAAGTCTTCCGCTAAATATATTTATTCCGCTGTAATTACATAATTTCATTTAAAGTCTTAAAAAGAGAGTTGTAACTAATGGAAATGTAAGTAAGAATTGGCTTGCCTAGCTTCCACTAGTAGGCGCCATCATGACTCCCGATTGTGGGAAATCCGGGTCGTGACAAGTTGGAATCAGAGCACTAGGTTGCACAGGTCTCACAACTCATGAACAACCTTAGTACGGTCTGAGTGATCGGTACTGAGACGTCTGTATTTATTCCCTAGAGGCTACAGAGTTAGGAAAACCTTCCCTTTATTCTTTCCAGTTGTGCGACTTTGATCTTTCAAATGTTAATTAAATTTCTACTCTGTTCTTTCGCAGATGGAAAGAACACGCGCTTCCTCATCTACTGAACAGCAGCTCGAGGCCCCAGCAGCAGCAGCTCCCGCTAGGGGTAGAGGCCGTGTTCGAGGCCGTCCTAGAGGCTGAGGTAAGGGCAGAGCTCAGCCCCGAGCAGCAGCACAAGTGGTAGAACCTCCAGTTCATATCGAGGAGGAGGTTCTAGCCCTAACAGTTCCAGTGGGCCCAGTCGAGGTCCCAGGAGGGGTTATGTTTACACCGGACTTTCAGGATGCTCTAGTCCGGATAGCAGGTTTTATGGACAATATCACCAGAGCAGGTTTACTGCCAGTAGCACCAGCCACTTCTCAGGCTGGAGGAGATAACTAAACTCCTGCTACGCGTACTCCGGAGCCAATAAATCCCCAGGCTCAGGTTCGTGTGATTCGGTCAGTTGAGCCAGTTTAGCCTGTCGTAATGACTTAGGCTAGTGATGGTACAGCTATGTCTGCTGACGCGTTATGAAGGTTGGATAGGTTTACAAAGATGTTCACTACCACATACAGTGGAACTCTTCCGAGAATCCCCAGGACTTCTTATATAATTTCCATGAGGTTCTCCGTACTAGGGGCATTGTGGAGACTAATGGTGTTGATTTTGCCACTTTTTGACTATCTGGTTCCGCCAAGACTTGGTGGAGAGATTATTGTCTATCTAGGCCAGCAGGATCATCATCTTTAACTTGGGGCCAATTTGTAGAGTTGTTCTTGGAAAAGCTTGTTCCAGCAACTCAGAGGGAGGCTCTGCGCAGACAATTTGAGCGTCTTCATCAGGGTTCTATATTTTTCACACAGTACGAGACTAGGTTCATTGACCTAGCTTATCATGCCATTTTCATACTTCCCACAGATAGAGAAAGGGTGAGAAGGTTCATTGATGGCTTGAATCAGCCAATTCGACTGCAGATGGCTATGGGAGCAGGGACTAAAATCACTTTTCAAGAGGTGGCTAATGCAGCCCGCCGGATCGATTTGGCTCTATCACAAGGAGCGGGTCATGGATCGGATAAGAGGTCCCGTAATTCAGGCAGGTTCAGTGGTACCTCATCCTCCTAGGCCTTTTCAGTCAGCCCTTCAGACTTCTCACGGCCCTTCAGGTTGTCGTGATTCTCATCCACATTACTTTGATCCACAGCTGTATAGTGCATCACCTGCACCTATTAGTGATAACAACTAGGTCGGGAATCCAAACTAGAGTAAGAATTTGAGAAGTAAATGCGGAAGCAATAACAACAGGAATTGAACAACTAGAATTAAAGAGACGAAAATAAAGGATATGGGAAAGATTCAAGGAAATAATTCCGAGAACTTTCAAGAACGCAAGTTCTATAGCCTTGACAAGATCAAAGTAACAACGTCTTGATTTATGAAAGAAATCAAACGCCTTTACTTAAAAGCAAATCAAAACAATAGATTCGGATCTTGACCACTTTACGAGTAACTTGAGACAACAATTAATACTAGTATTAATCGCCTTCTAAGAATACCACAAAGGAATCAAAGATATCACAAAAGAGAAGTAATCTTACTACCTTGAACTATGAACTAGTAAAGGTTGAAAGATAAATCTCAAAGCACAAGTAACAAAGGTTCAAAAGAACTCTCAAAGTATGATATACTCACTCAATAATAATCTGTATTATGAAGGAGAAGAACACCATATTTATAGGAGTACAAATGCATAAAAATAACATTAAAAACTAGGTGGGGTGGTTGTAATGGAAAACACAATTATTGCAATGAGGTAGGTGGTTGCTAAAGTGTAAGAAAAGTCTTTGGTAGGTGAGGGGCGGCCAAGACCCTTTGGGCAGATTTGGGCCTTTAAACAACTAGTTTTGGGCCATTTGTTTGGACTCCAATTGGGCTGCTGTTGTAACACCTCTTTCTGGAACTCATTTAAGCTCATTTTGAGCCCATTTGGTGACTCCATGGGCAGATTTGGGTAACCAAATCTTCCTCCTCTTGGACTTCAATTTGAGCAACCAAATAGTTGTAAAACTTCGACAACTCTTCTCCTTTGGGCATGAGCTCTTCCTCCATAGTTAGAAGCTTCTTTATTTGCCATTGAAGTCCAGCAACCTTAGTTTGCAATTCCTTAGCTTGAGATCTTGTAAATGGCCTTCTTGGAGCTTCCAAAACTCTATCCTTATTAGTGATGCTATCATTCCCCTCTTCTTGAAAAGAATTCGTCCCCGAATTCGATCCTACGTCAAACAAAGATAAGTCAGCAACATTGAATGTAGCACTTACTTGAAACTCACCAGGAAGGTCCAACTTGTATGCATTGTTTCCAATCCTTTCAAGGACTTGAAAGGGGCCATCTCCTCTAGGATTCAACTTTGACTTCCTTTTGGAAGGAAATCTCTCCTTTCTAAAGTGAACCCAAACTAAATCTCCAGGTTTAAAAATAACTTGTTTTCGACCCTTATTCTTTCTCAAGGCGGTTTGCTCATTTTTCTTCTCAATTGCAAGCCTTGTTTGCTCATGAATTTTTTTCATCATCTCAGCCTTTGTCCTACCATCAAGACTAGCAATATCATTAGTAGGTAATGGTAATAAATCAAGTGGAGTAAAGGGATTAAAGCCATAAACAACTTCAAAAGGAGACATACCTGTAGAAGAATGGATTGTTCTATTGTAAGCAAATTCAATCATAGGTAAGTGATCTTCCCATAAAGTTAATTTACCTTTCAAAACAGCCCTCAACATGTTTCCTAAGGTTCTATTAACTACTTCGGTTTGTCCATCAGTTTGTGGGTGACAAGAAGTGGAAAACAACAATTTAGTGCCTAACTTCCCCCAAAATACACGCCAGAAGTGACTCAAAAACTTTGCATCCCTATCACTAACAATAGTTCTAGGTATACCATGCAATTTCACAATCTTTTTTACAAAAAGATTAGCAACATGTGAGGCATCATTAGTTTTTAAACAAGGAATAAAACGAGCCATCTTGGAGAACCTATCTACCACAACAAATATACCATCCTTACCATACCTTGTTCTGGGCAAACCTAACACAAAATCCATAGATATATCAATCCAAGGTGAAGTAGGAACAGGTAATGGCGTGTAAAGACCATGTGGTAACACTTTAGATTTAGCTTGTTTACATTCCAAACACTGTGTGCACATTCTTTCAACATCTTTTCTCATTCCAGGCCAAAAGAAATTTTCAGCAAGTATGTCTAATGTCTTTGGGACCCCAAAGTGTCCCATAAGCCCTCCACAATGTGCTTCCCTTACAAATACTTCACGTAAAGAGCAATTAGGGATACACAACTTATTTTCCTTAAAGAGAAACCCATCTTGTAGGTTAAACCTATCAAGAGGACCCAACTTACAATCTGCAAAAGTTTTGCCAAAATCAACATCATTAGCATAAAGTTCCTTGATTTGATCAAAACCCATCAATTTAGAAGTGAGGGTAGAAACTAAGACATACCTCCTTGAAAGTGCATCAGCAACAACATTCTCTTTCCCTTGTTTGTAAGAAATTACATAAGGAAAAGTTTCAATAAATTCGACCCACTTAGCATGCCTTCTACTAAGCTTACCTTGACTTTTCAAGTATTTCAAGGATTCATGGTCACTTTTAATGACAAACTCCCTTGGCCACAAGTAATGTTGCCATGTGGCTAAAGCCCTTACCAAAGCATAAAGCTCTTTGTCATAAGTTGAATAGTTTAATGTGGCTCCATTCAACTTCTCACTAAAGTAGGCAATAGGTTTAGAATCTTGCATCAAAACAGCACCTATTCCCTTGCCAGAAGCATCACATTCAATTTCAAAAGATTTAGAAAAATCAGGCAATTGTAATAACGGAGCAGAACATAACTTTTATTTCAACAAGTTAAAAGCATCATCTTGTTCTTTTCCCCATTTAAAAATCCTATCCTTTTTGATAACTTCAGTTAAAGGAGAAGCAATGGTGCTAAAGTCTCTCACAAACCTCCTATAAAAACTAGCAAGTCCATGAAAACTCCTAACTTCAGTTACACTCTTAGGTTAAGGCCATTCTTTAATTGCTTTGATTTTCTCTTCATCAACCTCAACACCCTTAGAGCTAACTACAAAACCCAAGAAAATCACACGATCCACATAAAAAGTACACTTTTTAAGATTAGAAAATAACAAGTGCTTTCTAAGAACTTCAAAAACTTGTCTTAGGTGTTCTACATGCTCTTCTAAAGAATTAGAAAAGACCATGATATCATCGAAGTACACCACAACAAATTTTCCATGAAAATCCTTAAAAACATGATTCATTAATCTCATGAAAGTGCTAGGTGCATTAGTCAAGCCGAAAGGCATAACTAACCACTCATAAAGCCCATATTTGGTCTTAAAAGCAGTTTTCCATTCATCTCCTGGATTCATTCGAATCTGATGGTAACCACTTTTAAGATCAATTTTAGAAAAGATTTTGGATCCATGTAATTGATCCAACATGTCATCAAGACGAGGAATAGGGTGGCGCTACTTTACCGTAATCTTGTGGATTGCTCTACAATCCACGCACATCCTCCAAGTTCCATCCTTTTTGGGTACCAATAGGACCGGAACAGAGCAAGGGCTCATGCTCTCTCTCACAAAGCCTTTCTCAAGCAACTCCTCAACTTGCCTTTGAAGTTCCTTTGTCTCTTCTGGATTACTCCTATAGGCTGGCCTATTTGGGATTTGTGATCCAGGTACAAAATCAATTTGATGCTCAATGCCACGTAAAGGTGGCAATCCACTAGGAATATCTTCTGGAAAGACATCTTCAAAATCCTGCAAAAGAGAAGAAATATTACTTGGCAAAGAAGAAGTTAGCAACTCAGAGTTAATCAAAGCCTCTTTGTAAGTAAGTAGTATTATGGGCAGCCCTCTTTTCTTGCATTTAAACACTCTTTGGCTTTTATATAGAAACTCTCTCTTTTTCTTTCCTTAGCCTCTTTCCTCTCACCAAGACTGTCTATTTTTTTATTCGAACCCTCTTTTATCTCTTCTCTCAAATTGTTGCCCTCTCTCTCTTTCTTTTCTTTTTCCTCAAGCTCACTTTTTATCCCTCCCCTTGACTTTCCCATTGTTTCCTTTAATCTCTTCTGATCTTCAAACACTTGAGAATGAGATAAAGGTGCAAGAATAAATTTCCTGCCATTTAGTTCAAGCGAATATCTATTCTTTCTCCCATCATGAAAAACATTCCTGTCATACTGCCAAGGACGACCCAATAATATATGACAAGCTTGCATAGGCACTATGTCACAAAGAATATCATCCTCATATCTACCAACGTTAAATGAAATCATACACTGTTTATTTACCTTTAGTTCACCACTATTATTTAACCATTGGAGTCTATAGGGAGTAGGGTGTTTCATGCATGCAAGTCCCAGTTTTTCCACAAAGTATGAACTAACCACATTAGCACAACTACCACTATCAATGATCATAGAGCAAGTTTTTCCTTTTATCCCACACCTAGTATGGAATATATTCTCTCTTTGTACTTCACTATTGCTTCCTAAATTGATAGTCATAATCCTCCTAACTACCCCAACCATTCCATCATTAGGTAGTTCTAAATCACCTTCATCACTCATATCTCCCTCTTCATCTCCCTCACTCTTTTCACTCTCATATCCTCCATCTTCTTTTAGAATGATGTTCCTTCTACTTGGACATTCATGCATCATATGTCCCCTTCCTTTACATTTATGACACTGAATAGAACTAGAAGGTGTAAAAGGTTTAGGGTTGAAGGTTTTACCTCCTTCTTTGTTCTCCAGTTTACCTTTTCCCTTGTCTTCTTGAGGCCGAGAAAAATTCTTCATCTCATGATTCGGCCATGGTTTCTTAGGCATGGTGCTTGTTCGACATCTCCATGAGCCAGTTTGCTTTCTTTTATTTTGATTTTCTACCTTTATACACAAATCAACTAACTCATCTATTGTTACATATTGTTGTAATTCAACTACATCAGCTATTTCCTTATTTAAACCATTTAAAAACCTAGCCATTGTAGCCTCTTTGAAAGTGTGATGGTACGAATTTCTTCCTCATCACCCTTTTAGCCTCAGTCCAAGTAGCAATTGGTGCTTGTCCTTCTTGCAGTCGATCCCTATTAAGCTTTTTCCACCAAATAGAAGCATAATCAGAAAACTCAACAACAGCAAGTTTAACCTTCTTACCTTCAGAGTAGGTGTGACAATCAAAGATTGCTTCAACCTTTCTCTCCCAATCAAGATACAAGTCTGGATCCCTTGTTCCCTTGAAAGATGGCATCTGCATCTTTATATTACTTATATTATCATCCTCTATCCTACCTCTTTGTCCCCTCCTATCTCCTCTTACCCTATCAAAATCAATATCATTAAAATCATCAATAAAGTTTGCTTGATTTACAATAGGAGCATAGGGTACATTTCTTCTAGCAGGTGGCCTAACATTATTATCCCTCCTAAGTTCAGCTATTGTATCATTTTGATCCGCAATGGTATCCCTCATTTCTTGGAGTTGGAGATTCAGCCTTTCAAACTGTTGATGCATGGCTTGCAAGGTAAAATCATTCCTTGCTTTGATTTCAACTTCTTGGAGAACCATTCGTTCATTATCACTACCTGTATGTGACATCTTTAAAAATTGTATCACACAAATTAGCTTCTTTTTTTTCTCTCGAAATAACCTTTGAACAAGTACTTTATAGATTTATAGTTAAACCTAACTTGTATGTAGTTCTTAGTAGTAAAACTCAGATTTTTCCTTTTGTTTTTTTTTGGGAACAATTAAAAGAAGAACGAACCAAATCCTAGAACTTTTAGGCTCGGTTGAAATAAGACACGAACAAAAAGGAAAGAATATAAATGTGTAGAATACATAGAGTAACAAAATAAAGGATCCCCTCTTCTTGTTTCCTTTGTTAATTTTTGGAAACACTTAGATACAAAAGATATATCCTGGAGAGCAAGCAATTGTATTTCTTCTTGTTTTAAATTGGATTTCGTTTTTTTGTTTTTTTTTTGTTTTTTTTTTTTGGTTTCAAAATATCCCAAGAATTATCAAGAACGAAATCTTGATAGAACCGCTTTGATACCACTTGATAACAACTAGGTCGGGAATCCAAACTAGAGTAAGAATTTGAGAAGTAAATGCGGAAGCAATAACAACAGGAATTGAACAACTAGAATTAAAGAAACGAAAATAAAGGATATGGGAAAGATTCAAGGAAATAATTCCGAGAACTTTCAAGAACGCAAGTTCTATAGCCTTGACAAGATCAAAGTAACAACGTCTTGATTTATGAAAGAAATCAAACGCCTTTACTTAAAAGCAAATCAAAACAATAGATTCGGATCTTGACCACTTTACGAGTAACTTGAGACAACAATTAATACTAGTATTAATCGCCTTCTAAGAATACCACAAAGGAATCAAAGATATCACAAAAGAGAAGTAATCTTACTACCTTGAACCATGAACTAGTAAAGGTTGAAAGATAAATCTCAAAGCACAAGTAACAAAGGTTCAAAAGAACTCTCAAAGTATGATATACTCACTCAATAATAATCTGTATTATGAAGGAGAACACCATATTTATAGGAGTACAAATGCATAAATATAACATTAAAAACTAGGTGGGGTGGTTGTAATGGAAAACACAATTATTGCAATGAGGTAGGTGGTTGCTAAAGTGTAAGAAAAGTCTTTGGTAGGTGAGGGGCGGCCAAGACCCTTTGGGCAGATTTGGGCCTTTAAACAACTAGTTTTGGGCCATCTGTTTGGACTCCAATTGGGCTGCTGTTGTAACACCTCTTTCTGGAACTCATTTAAGCTCATTTTGAGCCCATTTGGTGACTCCATGGGCAGATTTGGGTACCCAAATCTTCCTCCTCTTGGACTTCAATTTGAGCAACCAAATAGTTGTAAAACTTCGACAACTCTTCTCCTTTGGGCATGAGCTCTTCCTCCATAGTTAGAAGCTTTTTTATTTGCCATTGAAGTCCAGCAACCTTAGTTTGCAATTACTTAGCTTGAGATCTTGTAAATGGCCTTCTTGGAGCTTCCAAAACTCTATCCTTATCAGTGATGCTATCAATTAGTGCACAGCCACTTCAGAGTTTCCGAGGTGATCATTCGGGTCGGCGAGGTCAGTCCCAGTTTTCCCAGCTTCCGTGTTCAGACGGGTGCTATGAGTGTGGAGATTTGGGTCATATCAGGAGACATTGCCCGAGACTTAGAGGTGCTCAGTTACAATAGTAGGGTTCTCATGCTATAGTTCAGGCTCAGGTTCCCCCACAGCCTGCCCAGCCGGCAAGAGGTGGGGGTAGAGGACATAGATGTGGAGGTAGAGGTTATAGAGGTAGAGCTTAGACCAATAGAGGTAAAGACCAGCCAGCAGTTGATCGTCCCAAAGATGCTGCTCAGGTTGGTGGGGCCCATCCTGATGTTATGCACTTCCTGCCAGACTAGACGCTGAGTCCTCACATGCTATCATTACACGTATTATTTTGGTTTGTGATAGAGAGGCATCAGTATTATTTGACCCTAGGTCTACATATTCGTACGTGTCTTCCTATTTTGCACCGTACTTGTTTCATCCCGGTGATCCATTGGGTGTTTCTATTCATGTGTCTACACCAGTAGGCGATTCTATTATGGTTGATCGAGTTCATCGGTCATGTATTGTGGTGATTGAGGGTCTTGAGACCCGTGCTGATTTATTACTCTTAAATATGGTGGACTTCGATATTATATTAGGCATGGACTGGCTATCTCTATATCATGCTATTTTAGATTGCCATGCCAAGACTATGACTTTAGATCTGCCGAATTTGCCTCGTACAGAGTGGAAAGGAATTTCTGGTCATACTAGCCGCAATGTTATTTCTTATGTTAAGGCTCAGCATATGGTTGAAAAAGGGTGTTTGGCTTATTTGGCCTATGTCCGTGATTCCAGTGCTCAGGTTCCTTCTACTGACTCTGTGCCCGTGGTTCATAAATTTCCTGAAGTGTTTCCTTCAGACCTACCGAATATGCCACCCGATAGGGATATTGATTTTTACATTGACTTGGCTCCAGGTACTCGGCCCATTTCTATTGCCCCATATCATATGGCTCCGCCAGAGTTAAAACAATTGAAGGAATAGTTGCAGGATTTACTTGAAAATGGTTTCATTAGACCTAGTGTTTCACTGTGGGGTGCGCCGGTATTATTTGTAATGAAGAAAGATGGTTAGATGAGAATGTGCATTGGTTATCGGCAGTTGAACAAGGTGACCATCAAAAATAAATATCCACTCCCATGAATTGATGATTTATTTGATCAGCTTCAGGGTTCCAAGGTCTTTTTGAAGGTAGACTTGAGATCTGGCTATCCTCAGCTGAAGACTAGGGCATCTGATGTCCCTAAGACAGCATTCCGCACTCGGTACGGACATTATGAATTCCTGGTCATGTATTTTGGGTTAACAAATGCCCCAGCAACTTCTATGGAATTGATGAATCGGGTGTTCCAGCCTTATTTAGGCTTGTTTGTAATAGTCTTCATTGATGACATATTAATATATTCCCGCAGTCAAGAGGATCATGCGCAGCATCTCAGAGTGGCTCTGCAGACTCTGAAAAGTAGCCAACTATATGCAAAATTTTCAAAGTGTGAATTTTGGCTAAGTTCAGTTGCATTCCTAGGTCATATTATGACGACAGCAGGCATTCAGATTGATCCAAAGAAGATTGAGGCAGTCAAGAACTGGCCTAGGCCGACATCAGCCATAGATATTCGGAGTTTCTTGGGATTAGCAGGTTTTTATCGGTGATTTGTGGAGAGGTTATCATCTATTGCAACCCCACTGACCAGATTGACGTAGAAAGGTGTTCAGTTTGAATGGTCAAATGAATGTGAAGCGAGCTTTCAGAAGCTCAAGACAGCCTTGACCACAGCACCGGTATTGGTTTTACCAACAGGTACAGGACATTATACCGTTTACTGTGATGCTTCGTGTATCAGGATTTTTGCAATGTTGATGCAGGATGGAAAGGTTATTGTCTATGCTTCGAGGCAGCTGAAAATTTATGAAAAGAACTATCCAGTTCATGATCTAGAATTGGCGGCGATTGTTCAGGCATTGAAGAGCTGGAGGCATTATTAGTATGGTGTGGCATGTGAAGTATACACCGATCATAAGAGTCTTCAATATTTGTTTAAACAGAAGGAGTTGAATTTTAGGCAGAGAAGGTGGCTAGAATTGCTGAAAGCGTATAATTTCACCATTCTATACCTTCCGGGAAAGGCAAACGTGGTGGCCGACGCTTTGAGTAGGAAGTCAGCCAGTATGGGCAGTCTTGCTTATATTCCAGTCAATCAGAGGCCGTTTGTGTTGGATGTTCAGTCCTTAGCCAACCGATTTGTGAGGTTGGATATTTTTGAGTCTAGTCGAGTGCTATCTTGCACGGTCGCTCGCTCTTCATTATTGGAGTGCATCCGCGATTAATAATATAATGATTCTTATTTATGTGACCTTAAAGACACGGTTCAGTGAGGAGGTGCCAAGCAGGTCACCTTAGATGCTGATGGGATTCTGATGATGCCAGGGCGCATTTGTGTGCCAAATATTGATGGGCTTAGAGAATTGATTCTAGAAGAAGCCCATAGTTCGCGGTATTCTATTCATCCAGGCACAGCAAAGATGTATCAGGATTTGCGGCAGCACTATTGGTGGCGTAGAATGAAAAAGGTTATTGTGCTATATGTGGCACGGTGTCTGAATTGTCAGCAGGTTAAATATGAACATCACCGACCTGGCGGTTTATTTCAAAGAATTGAGCTTTCTGAATGGAAGTGGGGGCGGATCACTATGGACTTTGTTTCTGGACTTTCGATGACTCAGAAGAAGTTTGATTCTGTTTGGGTTATTGTTGATAGGCTGACCAAGTCAGCTCATTTTATTCTGGTTGCCACTACATATTCATCCGAGAGATTAGCTGGGATTTATATCACGGAGAATGTTCGCCTTCATGGTGTGGCTGTCTCTATTATTTCATATTGAGGTACGTAGTTTGCCTCAAATTTTTGGAAGGCGGTTCAACGAGAGTTGGGCACCCAGGTCCAGCTAAGTATAGCCTTTCATCCCTAGACGGGCGGTCAATCCGAGAGGACTATTAAGATATTAGAAGATATGCTTCGAACGTATGTTACGGATTTTGGATGTTCGTGGGATCAATTCCTGCCTTTGGTAGAGTTTGCTTATAATAATAGCTATCAATCGAGCATTCAGATGGCTCTTTATGAAGCCTTGTATGGTAGACGATGTCGTTCTCTGGTTGGATGGTTTAAATCGGGAGAAGCTCGGTTGTTAGGTACGGATCTAGTTCAAGAGGCCTTAGATAAGGTAAAGATCATTCAAGATAGGCTTCGTACAGCTCAGTCCAGGCAAAAGAGCTATGCATATCGCAAGGTTCGAGATATAGCATTCATGGTTGGGAAGCGAGTATTGCTCCGAGTGTCGCCTATAAAGGGCGTGATGAGAGTTGGAAAGAAGGGCAAACTTAACCCTAGGTTTATTGGCCCATTTGAGATTCTTGATCGTATGGGAGAGGTGGCATATAAGCTTGCCTTGCCACCTAGCTTGTCAGCTGTGCATCAAGTGTTTCATTTATCCATTCTCCGAAAATATCACGGCGATCCATCGCACGTGTTATATTTCGGCACTATCCAATTGGACAAGGATCTATCTTATGAGGAGGAGCCAGTAGCTATTCTAGATCGGCAGGTTCGATAGTTGAGGTCGAAGATTTTTCCTTCTGTGCGAGTTCAATGGAGGGGTCAGCCTCTTGAGGAATCGACCTGGGAGTCCAAGTCTGACATGCAGATCCAATATCATCATATATTCCCTTACTCATGTACTTCTTTCTTTTGTCCGTTCGAGGACGAACGGTTGTTTTAGAGATGGAGAATGTGAGGACCCAAAGGGGTCACTTGTTTCTCAATCATGTCGAGCTTCTGAGGCCTTGAAAACCTTATTTATAGTTGCCTCAATTTGCGTGCATAGTCCGGGCGCGAAGCCAAAAAATATTTATGTTGAAATATGTCAAAAATGTGAAGAATTTTGATATTAATATTGATATGGTTGACTTTGGTCAACATTTTTGGTAAACAGAGCCGGACCCATGATTTGACGGTCTCAGAAAATCCATAGAAAAATATGCGCCCGTAATCGAAATCCGAGGTCTAGAACCTTGGTAAAAGAATTTTTCTGTTAAACTGTTTTCTGAAAATGTTTAAGGAAAATGAAAATGAAATTTGATTAAAAAGTAATGGTATCGGGCTCGTATTTTGGTTTCGACAATCGGTACAAGTCATATATATTGGTTAAGCGCTTCCATTAAAGTTTGGTTGAAAATGGACATCGTTTGACGTGTTTGGGCTTTAAATTGGAAATTTTGGAAGTTATGAAATTTTGAAAGAATTCTTGAGTTTTAAGGCTCAATTCATTGATTTTGATGTTATTTTGGATATTTGATCGTGCGAGCAAGTTCGTAGGATGTTTGTGAGTCAGTGTACATATTTGGTTTGGAGCCCCGAGGGCTCGGGTGAGTTTCAGATAGGTAACGAGATGTTTTGGACTAACAAAAATCTTGTATTTTGGTTGGTTGCTGGTGTTCAGGTTTTTATTCTATGTGATCGCATAGGCATGCCTGCGATCGCATAGAGTTAATTGGGAAGTCATTAATTTGTTCTATGTGATCGCATAGGTCCTTCGCGATCGCATATAGTTAATTTATTATCCATCCAGTTTGTTCTATGCGATCGCATTACTACCCCACGATCGCATAGAGTAAATGTGGTCCAGGAAATCATTATATGCGATCATATTATCCCAACGTGATCGCATAGAGTAAAATTTTGAGGCCCAGAAATCCTTCTATGTGATTGCATACCAGTCCCTGAGATCGCATAGAGCAAGTCCAGTCCCTCATTTTTTCTTCTATGCGATCGCAGTACTGTTTCGCGATCACATAGAGTAATTTTTCTGCCCCCTTATTTTCTTCTATGCGATCGCGTCATAGGCCCTGCGATCGCATAGAGTAAATTTGCCCAGTGATTTTAAGTTCTGCAAAAATAGAACAGACGGGATAAAATCCCATTTCTCTCAACTCGCTCTTCTCCAAACAGCTTATTGGGGCGATTCTTGGGCGATTTTTATCAAACTTGTTGGGTAAGTGATTCTTAACTCGTTTTCATCATTTTCCATCAATATTATTTGAATCCCCATGCCTAAATATGTGTAAATGGGTAGAAAAATTAGAGAAATGAGTATAGATAGGGTTTTCAAAGAATTTGCGATCTAGACCTCATTTTGGGGTCAGACTTAAGAACAAATTACATATTTAAACTCGTAGATGATTGGGTGAATTTATTTTGGTTCGAACCTCGAGTTTCGATCATGTGGGCCCGGGCTCGATTTTTACTATTCCGGGCAAAATGTTGTAAAAATTATATTTAGCCATACGAACTAGTTTGTTAAGTAGAATTGATGATATTAAATCAATTGTGTATAGATACGATTAGATTGGAGACAAATTTGAAAGCATTGCTAAGGATTGAATTGTTCGTAAATTTTCGAGGTAAGTGTTTGATCTATCCTAGCTTGAGGGAATAGGAATTGAGTTTATGTGCTAATTGTTATGTGTGGAGTCCGACGTATAGGCATGGTGACGAGTATCTATACGTTGGGGGTCGAGCATGACCGTGGGTTTTAAATGGATTAAATTCCTATTAATCCTATATGATTATATGAAAGGAAGTTATTATTGGTTTCATACCGATAATATATATAAATTGTTGATTTAAGATTATTGGTGTCACACCGGTAACATAAATATATTGTTGATTTATTATTATTTAATGGTTTTACACCGATAATATAAATTTTGTTGAAATTGAAGATTATTGGTTTAAGACCGGTAATACAATTATATACATATTGTGGATTAGAGATTATTGGTTCAGTGTCGGTAACATATTGTATTGATTATTGTTATTGGCCATAGCTCTGGTGACTTATCGGAAGGGTCAGAGTGTACGTCGCACTACTAACAGATATTGATTGTTGGCATTGAAGATAGTTGCCGGTAGCCTATTTTGTACTATTATTGGCCATAGATGCCGGTGACTTATCGGGAGGGTCGGAGTGCACGTCAGACTACTAACAGATAAATAATTGTGTATATTGGCCACAATAGCCGGTAATGTATTATGTATGGTTTAGTTAAATAAAAGAAAGGATTGATAGTAAAATGAGAACGAGTGGTTGTACTCATGTAAGTGGATGATGTGAGTTTGGAAATAAAATTGTATTCCATTGTCCATATTATTTTTATGATATAATATTTTTCTGTTGTACGGGAGTATGTTCTTTTCCCTATAAGTGTTCACTATTGTATATTGTTGTTTGTTTGTATCTATATATAAATTTTAACTGCACAGGTTTATGTGGGTGTCTGGTACTAGCCTTGTCACTACTTCGCCGGGATAGGCCAGGAACTTACCAGCACATGGGGTCGGTTGTGCTGATACTACACTCTGCGCTCTTCTTACGCAGATACAGGTTACGGGAAGCAGCAGCGGCAGTAGCACGATTGTGGGTATTTCGACTACTGAGACTTCGAGGTAGCCTTGCAGGCGTCCATAGGACCCGTTGTCTCCTCTATCTTTACTTTTCATTTTGTTATCTCATGTATTCGAGATAAACAATTTATGTTTCATTCAGAGGTTATGTGTATTATTCTTAGAAGTTCGTGAGTATTGTGACACCAGTCTTGGGTAGTGTATCATGTTTGAGTTTTCTGTATCGTATCTAGTAAAATTTGCTAAGTCTTTTGCTAAATATATTTATTTCGTTGTAATTACATAATATCATTTAAAGTCTTAAAAAGAGAGTTGTAACTAATGGAAATGTAAGTGAGAATTAGCTTGCCTAACTTACACTAGTGGGCGCCATCATGACTCCGGATGGTGGGAAATCTGGGTCGTGACAGTGCTACTGGCAGTAAACCTGCTCTAGTGATACTGTCCTTAAAACCTGCTATCCGGACTAGAGCACCCTGAAGGTCCGGTGTAAACATAACCCCTCCTGGGACCTGAGCTGGGCCCACTAGAACTGTTGGGGATGGAACCTACTCCTCGATATGAACCTGAGGTTCTGCCACTTGTGCTGTTGCTCGGGGCAGAGCTCTACCCCTACCTCGGCTTCTAGGATTGCCTCGACCTCGGCCTCTACCCCTAGTAGGAGTTGCTGCTGCTGGGGCGTCGGGCTGCTGGTCAGTGGATTAGGACGTGCGTGTTCTTGCCATCTACAGAAGCACAGAGTAGAAATTCAATTAGCAATTGAAGGATCAAAGTCGCACGACAGGAAAGAATAAAGGTGAAATTTTCCTATCTCTGTAGCCTCTGGGGATAAATACAGCCGTCTCCGTACCGATTCCTCAGACCCTACTAAGGTTGTTCATAAGTTATGAGACTTGTGCAACCTAGAGCTCTGATACCAACTTATCACGACCTGGATTTCCGACCATCGGGAGTCATGATGGTGCCTACTAGTTGAAGCTAGGAAAGCCAATTCTTACTTACATTTCCATTAGTTACAACTCTCTTTTTAAAACTTTAAATAAAATTATGCAATTACAGTGGAATAAATAAATTTAGTGGAAGACTTAGCAAATTTTACTAGATACGATACAGAAAACCGAAACATAATACACTACCCAAGACTGGTGTCACAATACTCACGAACTTCTAAGAATAATACACATAACCGTCTGTAAGAAATATAAACTATTTATCTCGGATACATGAGATAACAGGCTGAATAGTAAATATAAAGGAGACAACGGGTCCTGCGGACGCCTGCAAGGCTACCTCGAAGTCTCGGTGGTCGAAATACCCACAATCGTGCTACTGCCGTTGCTGCTGTCCGTAACCTGTATCTACTCAAAAAGAGCACAGAGTGTAGTATCAGCACAACCAACCCTATGTGCTGGTATGTGTCTGGCCTATCCCAGCAACAAAATAACTAGAAGAAACATCAATATTTAAGAATAGAAAATATGCTCTAGAGTAGCCACAGGATATACCTTTTCAGAAATAAAACAAGTGTTTTTAATACACTTTCCAGCTCAACTTATCTTATCACAGAAACACAACCACTCACTTCCATCTTGGCATCAATCTTTCATTTAGTCACCAAAATAATTTATATATACATATATATATATATATATATACTACTGGCAGCTATGGCCAATATCATCAACTATTATCTGTTAGTGATGCGGCACCCCGACCCTTCCGATATGTCACAATAGGCTACCGGCAATTATGGTCAATACCAACAATAATCATCTGTTAGTGATGCGACGTACACCCCGACCCTTCCTATATGTCATCGGCACTATGGCCACTAGCAATAATCAATACAATATATTACCGGCATTAAACCAATAATCTTCAATTTCAATAACATTTATATTTCCGGCGTAACACCAATAATTATAATTAATCAACAATATATTTACATATTAACGATATGAAACCAATAATAATTTCTATCAGATAATCACATAAGATTAATAGGAATTTAATCCATTTAAGACCCACGGTGATGCTCGATCCCCAACGTATAGATACTTGTCACCATACCTATACGTTGGAATCCACAGATAACAATTAGCACATAAACTCAATTCCTATTCCCTCAAGCTAGGATAGAGCAAACACTTACCTCGAAAGTTCACGAACGATTCAATCCGTAGCAATGCCTTTTTCTTTTGAATTTGGCTCCAATCCAATCGTATCTATACACAATTGCTTTAATATCATCAATATTACTTAACAAACTAGTTCATATGGCCAAATATAATTTTTACAACATTCTGCCCGTAATAGTAAAAATCGACCCCGGGCCCACATGATCGAAACTCGAGGTTCGAACCAAATTAAATTCACCCATCCTTTCACGAGTTCAAATATGTAATTTTTTCTTAAGTTTGACCCCAAAATGAGGTCTAGATCACAAATTCTTTGAAACCCTAACTATATTCATTTCTCTAATTTTTCTACCCGTTTACACATGTTTAGGCCTAAGAATTCGAATAATATTGATGAAATATGAAGAAAACTAGTTAAGAATCACTTACCCAACAAGTTTGATTAAAATAACCCAAGAATCGCCAAGAAATGGTGTTGGAGAAGAGAAATTTTTGAGAAGGGGATGAAAATCCCATTCTATTTCTGTTTCTGGTATAAAATTTACTGGGCAAAAACTTACTCTATGAGTTCGCAGGGCCTGTGATGCGATCGCATAGAAGAAAATAAAGGGAAAAAAATTGCTCTATGCGATCGTGGAGCAGTAATACAATCGCTTAGAAGAAAAAATGGGGGGGGCTGAACTTGCTCTATCTGATCGCAGGGACTGGTATGCGATCGCATAGAAGGATTTTTGGGCTTCAATATTTTACTCTATGCTATCGCAAAGTATGCTATGTGATCGCATAGAAGGGGCAGACAATACTATGCGATCGCAGAGTGTGATGACCCGGCCCGTCATCATGTGAGTTATTACCCCATTTTCCCCGTTATATGCTTTTTTATGCATCAATATATGTGTTTGGTGAGTTTGAGTCAATTCGGATCGAGTTTGGTTGGAAATGAGACAAATAGTCTCTTAGAAGAATGAATAGTTGGGAAAAGTTAATCGGATGTTGACTTGTAAGTTAGAGAGCTTGGAATCGAATTCTGATGATTTGGCTAGCTTCGGGAGGTCATTTTTGGCTTAGGAGAGTGATCGGAATTGAATTTGGAGGTTCGGTGTAGAATTAGGCTTGAATTGGCTAAGTTGGAATTTTGGCGAAATCCGATCGATAAGTGAGATTTTTATCCGAGAGTCGGAATTTGCAGACGTACCAAAATCACCTGACGGAGCTACTACAACTGTCGGAATTCTATTCCAACTCCCGGATCAAAATCTCACCTATCGATCGGATTCTGCTAAAATTCCAACTTAGCCAATTCAAGCCTATTTCTACACCGGACCTCCGAATTCAATTCTGATCGCTCCCCTAAGTCACAAATCACCTCCCGAAAGTAGCCAAATCATCCAAATTTGATTTCGAGCCCTCTGACCACATAGTCAAATCCAAGTTAACTTTTCATAAACAAGCTTCATTTCAAAAGGCTATATGCTTCATGTTCAACTAGAATCACTCCTAACTCACCCGATAGATTGTAACACGTATATAGAAACATGAAACACGTAATTGAAGGGGTAACGGGGTGGTAATTCTCGTGACAATGGGCTAGGTCATCACATTATCCCCCACTTAAGCAAACGCTCATCCTCGAGCGGGTTAAGAAACATACTTGGAGACTCAACTAAGTGAGGATATCTACTCTGCATCTCCTGCTCGATCTCCCAAGTGTCGTCCTCCACGGGTCGACCTCTCCACTAAACCTTTACTGATGCAATGTCTTTGGATCTCAATATCCTCACCTGACGACCCAATATAGCTATAGGCTCTACATCATAGGTCAAGTCATCATCAAGCTGGATAGTGCTGAAATCCAACACATGCGATGGGTCGCCAACATATTTCCGGAGCATAGATACCTGAAACACTAGATGAACTCCCGATAGACTGGGTGGCAAAGCAAGCATATAGGCCATCTCTCCAATCCTCCTAAGGATCTAAAAAGTGCCAATGAATCTCAGACTAAGCTTTCCTTTCTTCCTAAATCTCATGATGCCTTTCATAGGCGAAACCTTCAGTAAGACCTTCTCACCCACAGAATAAGACACATCCCGAACCTTATGGTCCGGATAACTCTTCTGGCGCGACTGTGCTGTTCGAAGTCTCTCCTGAATCACCTTCACCTTGTCCAAAGCATCCTGGACTAACTTTATCCCCAACAACCTTGCCTCACCGGGCTCAAATCAACCAACTGGAGATCTACATTGTCTCCCATATAAAGCCTCATACGGCGCCATCTGGATACTAGATTGGTAAATATTGTTATAGGCAAACTCTGCGAGAGGCAAATAATCAGCCCATGAACCACCGAAATCAGTAACATAAGCTCTTAACATATCCTCCAAGATCTGAATAGTACGCTCGGACTGTCCGTCCGTCTGAGGATGAAATGCAGTACTCAACTCAACCTGGGAGCCCAACTCACGCTGATATGTCCTCCAGAACTGCGAAGTAAACTGAGTACCTCTATCTCATATGATAGAAAGTGGGACTCCATGCAATCTCACGATCTCCTGAATGAATATCTCAGCTAACCACTCCGATGAGTACGTAGTACACACAAGAATGAAGTGAGCTGACTTGGTCAGCCTATCCACAATCACCCAAACTGAATCAAACTTCCTCGATGTACGAGGGAGTCCACTAACAAATAGTGATACTTTCCCATTTCCACTCAAGAATATCAATACGCTGAAACATGCCACCGGGCCTCTGATGCTCGTACTTGACCTGCTGACAGTTGAGGCACCGTGCTACATGTCTCACAATGTTCTTCTTCATCTTCCTCCACCAATAATGTTGTTTTAGGTCCTGGTACATCTTTGTGGCACCTGGATGAATAGAATACTGCGAGCTATGGGCCTCCTCCAATATCAACTCATGAAGGCCATCAACATTGGGCACGCATATCCGGCCATGCATCCTCAATACACCATCACTATAAATAGTGACATCTCTGGCATCATCATGATGAACATTGTCCTTAAGGACAAGCAAGTGTGGATCATCATACTGGAGCTCACGAATACGATCATATAAAGAAGACCGAGAGACAACACAAGCCAACACCCTGCTGGGCTCTAAAATGTCTAACCTTACTAGCTGATTGGCTAACACCTGAACATCATAAGCAAATGATCTCTCCCCAACTGGAATATATGCCAAGTTTCCCATACTGACCGCCTTTCGGCTCAAGGCACCGGCCACCACATTGGCCTTCCCTGGATGATATAGAATAGTAATGTTTGGCTAACGCCTGAACATCATAAGCAAATGATCTCTCCGCAATTGGAATATATGCCAAGTTGCCCATACTGACAGCCTTTCGGCTCAAGGCACCGGCCACCACATTGGCCTTCCCTGGATGATATAGAATAGTAATGTCATAATCCTTGAGCAACTCAAGCCTTCTCTGCTATCTCAAATTAAGATCCCTCTGTCTGAACAAATGCTGGAGACTATGATGATCGGTATACACCTCACAGGACATGCCGTACAAATAGTGCCTCCAAATCCTCAAGGCATGAACTATGGCAGCTAACTCCAAATCATGAATATGGTAGTTTTTCTCATGAGGCTTCAACTGACGAGAACCATAAGCAATCACTCTACCCTCCTATATCAACACACAACCTATCCCCACTCTCGAGGCATCATAATACACAGTATATGATCCTGAAGTTAATGGAAACACTAATACTGAAGTTGTGGTCAAGGCTGTCTTGAGCTTCTGAAAGCTCTCCTCGCACTCATCCGACCACACGAATGGTACACCCTTCTCTGTCAACCTGGTCAAAGAATAAGCAATGGATGAAAATCCCTCAACAAACCGGCGATAATACCCCGCCAAGAAAAGGAAACTCCTGATCTCCGTAGCTGAGGATGACTCAGCACCGCCTCTATCTTCTTCGGATCAACCTGAATACCATCACGAGACACCAAATGACCCATAAAAGCTACTGACTCGAGCCAAAACTCGCACTTGGAGAACATAGAATACAATTTCTCCTCCCTCAACCTCTGCAACACAATGCTCAAATGATGAGCATGCTCCTCCTGGCTACGGGAGTAAACTAGAATATCATTAATGAACATGATCCCGAATGAATCCAAATATGGACTGAACACACTGTTCATCAGATGCATGAAGGCTGCTGGGGTGTTGGTCAGCCCAAAAGACATCACAAGGAACTCATAGTGCCCATATCTAGTCCTGAATGCAGTCTTCATAATATCAGAGTCCCTAATCTTCATCTGATGATAGCCTGAACAAAGATCAATCTTCGAGAACACTCTCGCACCCTGTAACTGATCAAATAAATCATCAATGCGCGGTAGGGGATACTTGTTCTTCATTGTCACCTTGTTCAGCTGTCTATAATCAATGCACATCTGCATAGAACCATCTTTCTTCTTAACAAATAACACAGATTCACCCCACGGTGACACACTAGGGCGAATGAATCCCTTATCCAAAAGCTCTTAAAGTTGTTCTTTCAATTCCTTCAGCTCATCTGGTGCCATCCGGTAAGGAGGAATAGAAATGGGCTGAGTGCTCGGCACCAAGTCAATACCAAAATCGATGTCCCTGTCCGGTGGCATACCTGGTAGGTCTGATGGGAATACATCTGGAAAGTCCCTCACAAGAGGCACAGAATCAATACTAGGAGTCTCAGCTCCCACATCCCTCACAAATGCTAGATACGACAAACAACATTTTTCAACCATTCTATGAGCCTTTAAGAATGAAATAACACGGGTAGGACGTAATTAGTCGAACCCCGCCACTCACTCTGAGGAATACCAGGAATAGCCAATGTAACTGTCTTGGCATGACAGTCCAATATAGCATGGCACGGAGACAGCCAGTCCATGACCAAAATCACATCGAAGTCCAGCATACCTAACAATAACAAATCCACCTAGGTCTCCGTACCCCTAATAGAAATAACACAGGATCCATAGACATGATCCACAATAATCGTATCAACCACTGGGGTGGATACATGAACTAGCAAATCAAGACTACCATGGGTTTTACCCAAATGAAGTGCAAAATAAGAAGACCATACGAATATGTGGACCCGGGATCAAATAAAATAGAGGCATCTCAATGACAAACTGAAATAATACATGTAATCACTACATCGGAGGCAACTGCATCACGCCTGTCAGGGAGTGCATAGAAACATGCCTGGCCCCCACTCGATCGCTCATCACCTCTAGGGCAACCTCTAGAAGACTAACCTCCACCTCTACTAGCCTGAGATGGTGCTGAAGAGGAGGGCTGATCCCTCTGCTGGGACTTATCCCTGTGAAGTCGAGGGCACTGCCTCCTCATGTGGCCAAACTTGCCACACTCAAAATAGCTGCCTGGCACTGGAGAAGGGGGCTAAAGGGAACCCCTCGCCGCAGATGAACCCTGGGCTGAAGGAGTAGGTGTTGTACTTTGAGCTAGGAGGGCACTGAGTGAAGACTGGCCATGCTGGAAACCTTGACGGCCACAACTAGAAGAAGAAGCTCCACTATGGTTAGGGCGGCCTGACTGAGAAGGTCTAGAAGAGCAACCTCTACCCTACTGAAACTGACCTCTAGATGGAGCACCACTAAAGATGCTAGAACCTCAAGGCCTCTTGGCCGCCCGCTCCTCCCGCTCACGGCGACGATCCACCTCAATAGCGTGTGTCATATCCACAACCTGCTCAATAGAAGATGATAATACTCTCTCTCTGGTCATCAAAATGTGAATAGAATAGTTGAGGCCATCAATGAACCTCCTGATCCTCTCCCGATCTGTCGGGATCATCTAGATAGCATGCCTAGCCAACATAGTATACCTCAGCTTATATTGGGTCACTGACATGTCGCACTGTACTAACCACTTAAACTGGCGATGTAGCTCCTCTCGACGGGACTGAGGCACATACTTCTCTAAAAAAAGAGTAGAAAACTACTGCCATGTAAGAGGTGCTGCTCCTGTAGGCCTACGCTTCTCGAACTCCTCCCACCAATCGAATGTTGGACCGGTAAACTGGAAGGTAGTAAATGGAACACCGCTGGAGTCAAGAATCCCAGCTGTACGTAACATCCTCTGGTAGTTATCTAAGAAACACTGCGCATCCTCGCCCTTAGTACCACTGAAATGAGGTGACTGGAGTCTACCAAATCTCTCCGGGCGACGCTGCTCGTCGTCAGGCATCACCGGTACTACATACTCTGGGGCTGGTGCAGCTGGAATAGCCGGTGCAACTGCCTGAGCTGGGGCTACCTCTGGCATCTGGAGTCCCTGCACAACCTGCTCTGGTGTGCGAGCTGCAAGGGTCTAATGACCACCCCCGGTATGGGATGTCACTGCTGTAGTGGTAGCTGATACTACTTGAGCCAATCCAGAACATACTGATAATATCTGGGCCAAAGTCTCCTGAAGGCCAGGAATGACAATAGACACCGTTGGTGCCTGAGCGGGTGCTGCTAGAGCCTCAGCCACTAGGGGATGCTCCTAAATAGGGACAACGGGTGGGTCAACAGGCACTGCCTCAATTGCCCTACCTCTACCACGACCACGACTGCGTCCACGGCCTCTAGCAGGTGGCAATGGTGGTCGTCCGCCTCGTCCTGAAGCTCGAGTTCCTGCCATCTGCGAGAGAGTAGAATGCATAAGTTCCGTTCTCCGAATAATAAAATGGCACGACAGAGTTCAAGAAATGTGATGTGTGTCCTAAAGGTCTGCAGTCTCCCGACGATAAGCACAGGTGTCCCCATACCGATCCACGAGACTCTACCAACCGGCTTAAGACTCATGGGGCCTAGTAACCTAGGCTCTGATACATACTTGTCACGACCCCAAAACCCGATCGTGATGACGCCCAGCACATTGCTAGGCCAGCCCGACCAACCATTTATAACATAGAGCTATCATCTCACACTTTACCCTCTTTAAGTATAAACAATGATAATATAATGAGATAATATCCAACACATCGGGATCAGATATCCCAAAACTAGTATAAACCACCCACCGAATCATGAGTCATAAGTTATGAGCCTCTACCAGAATAAATAATTGTAATAGTGTGTACAACTATCTACAAGTGTAGAATAGACTAAGAAAGTAAAGAGAGACTAGAGAGTCAGGTCCTGCGGACGCTAGCAGCAACCTTGACTGTCCAAGTGAAGCTCTCCAAGCAGATGTAGGCTCAGCTCTGCTGTGATGTACCTGGATCTGCACAAAAGGCATAGGGAGTAGTGTGAGTACTTCCAACTCTATGGTAATAAGCAAGGGTAAGACAGCAAAGGTAATAAAACCCAATATAACACTGAGCAAGGCTATACAACAATATCCTGTATCAATTATCAACATGAGCCGTATCAGAACTAGCAATATCAGCTACAGAATAACAAGTATTGCTAAATGCAATGCAATGCATGAATATGACCGCTACGGCGCATAGCCCAATCCATTTGAGTACACGTGCTCACTGTGGGGGTCCAGACTCCGGAGGGGCTCCTACAACCCAAGCACAATATCATGATATGCTGCGGCATGCAGCCCGATCCACTACCAGTCAGCTATAATGCAATGCAAGCCTCACAGGCACAGAAATGATATTTGAAATCTCATTTTATCATTTTCAGTAAAAAACAATATTTCAGAAATTCCAGAGTTTGGAAAACCATTTTAGACAGTAATAACTCAGGACTGGTATCAGAATAACATGCCAATATCATATAAACAATAGCAACGATCCTCGTGGGATCCCAATAACTGGCTCATAGCCCAAAGATATCCACAACCATCCAAGTAGGAGGTTTACCGGCTCAATAATAGCCAACAACAAAGTATAGTATTATCAGGTCGGACTAAGCCATAGTCCCCAATCACATTCGACCCTGCGCTCACAGGGGAGTACGTGTGTCACCTCAATACAGCGTCACATAGTGATATACTGGGGTTTCGAACCTGCTGGTCATCACCCACACCTATTACTCACCTCGACTCGGCTCGAAGACTAGTCCGCAATGACCTTGCCACGAGAATCGGCCTCCACGGGTGTGGAATCTGATCAAAATTAATAGAAATGCATCAAAATAGGCTAAAGAGACATCACCCAATCGAAACAACTCGAATTACACCAAAAACCACAAAGTTGCCAAAACCTGACTTTCTGTACGCTTCTCGAAAAATTACAAAAGATACATTTCAGAATCCTTATCTCAACACGAGTCCATGCATATAAATTTTATCAAAATCAGCTCTGTTTGCCCATTCAAATTGATGATTTTCAATAACACAGGCTTAGAGCAAAAACCTCTAATAATACACCTCTACTTCTTCCAATTTCAGGTATAAAATCCATAATTTAGCAGGATAATAACATAAATTAGGTCCATGAATGATTATCTAAAGAATCCGTTCGATTTCCTCTTAAAAATCACCCCAAATCGCCTCTTGTTTAAGCCTTAGCGTGATATAACATTCTGAAACTTTTAACCTTCTATTTCTTTATCACTGTTACGATTTCAGCTTCTACAGTATTGGACTCGCATAAGCGAGTCCACTTTTGCGACAATGTTGTCGCTTCTGTGAGAACCCACTTAACTTCCGCTTTCGCTTCTGCGGTCCAGGTCTTGCACCTGGGAGACCTCTTAAGCGACCATTTCTTCGCTTCTGCGAAGATCACCCAGATGTCTACTTCCGCTTATGTGGCCTTTGGTTCGCACCCGCGATGCTGATTCAGCGGACTAAGCTCCGCTTCTGCAAAACTTTATCGACCAGACTCCAGGAACTTCTGCGCACAAAAGTCCGCCTTTGCTGACTCGCCTCCGCGTCCTCTTTTCCGCAGGAGCAAAAATAGCGGTAGTCAGGTATATCAGACCTGCTACAAACTCCAAAATTCTCCGTTTCACCTTCCGAAAATAACTCGAGGCCCCCGGGACCTCAACCAAAAATACAATTCCACTCTAAATCATCATACGAACTTGTTCCAATCATAAAAACACACCCTCAAACACATGAATCATCCAATTAGGGCCGATTCAAGCGTAAGATTCAACAAAAACTTCTGAAACCTATATTCTATCCAAACCCCGACCAAACGATGTCCGGATGACCTGAATATTTGCAAACATATCCAAAATCACCTAACGAAGCTACTGCAGTTGTCGGAATTCCATTCTGACTCCTAGATCAAAATCTCACCTATTGATCGGATTCCGCCAAAATTCCAACTTAGCCAATTCAAGCCTATTTCTACACCGGACATCCAAATTCAATTTTGATCGCTCCCCCAAGTTACAAATCACCTTCAAGAAGTAACCAAATCATCAAAATTTGATTCTGAGCCCTCTCACCACATAGTCAACTCTAGGTTGACTTTTCTTAAATAAGCTTCATTTCAAAAGGCTATATGCCTCATTTTCAACCAGAATCACTCCTAACTTACCCGATAGATTCTGACACGTATATAGAAATATGAAACACATAAATGAAGGGGTAACGAGGTGGTAATTATTATAACAACGGGCCAAGTCGTCACAACACTGTAGCTCCTAACTGACTTAACTAATTGACTCAAATACAAAGTCACATGAGTCACACGTGACTAAAAATACTCCCCCTCAAGCTGGAGGGTGGTACACATCTAACACCCATAGCTTGGATAACATATAATTGTGTTAAGCTTGGCCCAACCCCTTTGTAAAGAGATCAGCTAGCTGATATCAGCTTCTCAAATATTCTGGTTGAATCAATCATATCTTGATATTCTCCCCAATGAAAAGGCTGTCAATCGTGATATGTTTCATTCTCTTATAATATATTGGATTAGCTGCAATTTGCATTGTTGTTTTACTATCATTAATCAATTTAACTGGTATTGATATATCAATATTCAATTCCTTCAGTAGACCTTCTGTCCAAACTACTTTAGCTACAGCTGATGCCATGCTTCCATATTCAGCTTCAGCTGAACTTCTACTTGTGGTTTGTTATTTCTTAGACTTCCTAGACTCCCTACCTTGATTGCATAGCCTGTTACTGATCTCCTCGTGTTTGGTAAAGCAGCCCAGTCTGAGTCACAAAAGGCTGCCATCTTTCCTATATTAGTTCCCCTTTTTAAGAGTACACCTTGTCTAGGAGACCTCTTGATGTACCTTACCAATCTCAAAGTTGCATTCCAGTGTGATAATTTTGGATTATTCATGAATTGGCTGAATACCTGCACTGCAAAACTCATGTCTGATCTGGTGATAGTCAAATATAGCAGCTTCCCCACCAATCTCTGATAACTTCCAGGATCTGTCAATCATCATCAAATCTTCCAACATGAGTGTCATACTCAATAGATGTAAGTTTAAGGTTAACCTCTAGTGGTTTAATAACAAGCTTGGATCTACTCAAACCAATTTCTTCAAGCAATTCCAAATCATACTTTCTATGATTAAGCAGAATCCCAAAATTAGATCTTAAAACTTCAATTCCCAGGAAAAATCTCAACGTTCCTAGGTCCTTCACCTTAAATTTGTTATGAAGGGTATCCTTGGCTTCCTCATTCATCTTCTCGTTGCTCCCTGTGATAAGCATATCATCTACATATACTAGGATTATGACTAAATCATCTCTAGGTCTCTTTGTGAATAAAGAGTGATCATAGGAACTCTGCTTATAGCCTGATTCCACTAAGGCATCAATGAGCTTAATGTTCCATGGTCGTGAAGTCTGTTCCAAACCATAAAGTAATTTGAGTAGCTTGCATACCTTATGCTCCACATGTCTTTGGAAACCTTGGAGAAAATCCATGTACACCTCTTCAAATAAATCTCCTTGTAAGAAAGCATTATTAAAATCCATTTGTGAAAGATCCTAATCTCTTGAGGCTGCAATAGCTATCACCGTTCTAACTGTTACCATATTTGCAACAGGTAAGAATGTTTCATGATAATCCAAGCCTTCTTATTATGTGTACCCTTTTGCCACTAACTCGGCCTTATGCTTGTCTATACTCCATCAGCTTGTTCTTGACTTTATATACCCATTTAGATCCCACAACTTGTTTGTCTGCTCGAAGATCAATAATTTCTCAAGTGTGATTTTCCTCCAAGGTAGTTATTTCTTGCCTCATGGCTTCTATCCACTTCTTTTCTTAAGATTCCTCCTTAAAGCTTCTTGGTTCTATAACAACTGAGACAAGACTAATGAAGGACTGGTAGGAATCAGGAAGATAAGCATAATATAAATGATCATTAATATGATATAGAATGCTGAAGTTTTCTTCCCAATAACATAGTCCTTCAGCCATGTGGGAGGCTTAGAGACTCTACTAGGTCTTCCCTTGCTTAGTTCTGGACTATCACATTTGTCCTTTGCAGCTAAGTCTTCAAATTATTCACTTATATTTTGATCAACAGCCTGCTCATCTACATCTTGTTCATTAATGACCATTTGTTGCTGGTTCATCTCAGCTGGTATGCTAGAATCTAAGGTATTGTCAGTACTCTTCGAACTGATATTTTCTTTAGAGTTGGCCTGGTTTTCCTCAACATCTACTGTATTCTACAAATGTGCTCCCTCTAGAGGAGTGTCATCATCATCTAAGTTATAGCATGAGGACTTGTTTCTGCTGTAGGAATTGAATTCAGTAGAAATAGATCACCATCTTCATTCTCCGTAGTTCCTTTCCCTGAAAGGAAAAATAGTCTTCCTGAAGAAAACATCTCTGCTTATCAAGAAAGTTCTAGACTCCCGGTCATACAGCCTGTACCCTTTTTTGTATTTCTGAATAGCCCATAAACATTGTTATCTTAGATCTTACTGCAAATTTATGTACCTTTGGAAAAACAATGGCATAACACAAACACCCTCAAATGTTCCAACTTTGGTGTTCTCCCATGAAGCATTTCATAAGGTGACTTGCCTTTGAAGACTGCAGTTGGTAGCTTAGTAATTAGATAAACTGCAGTTCTAACACACTCTTCCCATAATCTAATTGGGACTGAACTCTAAATCTTTAAGGCTTTTGCAACCTCCAAGATGTGTCTATGATTCCTTTCCATAATGCCATTTTGTTGTGGAGCGTATGGACAACTACTTTGATGGATTATTCCAAGATAAGAAAATAAAGTACTGCATTTGAAATTGAAAAATTATGTACCATTGTCAGACCTCATAACTTTAACATTCATACCAAATTGGTTTCTTATCATTGAAAAGAATCTAGTCAGCACAACTATCACTTCACATTTAAACTGAATTAAACATATCCAAGTATATATACTATAGTCATCAACAATTGAGACAAAGTAATATTTTTCATCATATGTAGGCTACTTATAATGGCCCCAAACATCTAGGTGTATAAGCTGAGAGCTACCATCGGTATTACTTACTTATGTTGTCTGGAAATGTTGTCCTGTGTTGTTTTGCCATTGAACATACTGGACACTCCTGCTGAGCATGTTCATCTGCCAAACTTTTCAAGATGGGAATGTGCTGCATTGTTTTCATTGAGGGGTGTCCTAACCTTGAATGACATAGCTTTGTATTATAGTTTTCTTTTATCACTGCTGCTACTACAAGTTTTATTGCCTCTCTAAGGATATAAAGACCATCTGTTTCTCTACCAATCCCCATCACCTTGCCACTATAAAGACCCTGTAGAAGACAGAAGTCAAGAAAAAATTTAATAGTGCACATAAGGTCCTTGGTCAATTTTGACACTGAAAGTAGATTGAACCTGAAGCATGGCACATGTAGAACATCTTTTATCTTTCATCCCTCTAGGATTATTGCTCTTCCTACATATGTTATTTGTGATTTGTTTCCAGTTGGCACATGTACCTTTCTACTTACCTGACTTCCTAGCTCATTGATATCAACTATTTCTCCTTATAGAATGTGATATGATTTGTGGTTTTACACTAGTTGTATATACTATATAGAGATATGTAAAAGAAAAATTAAAGAACATATTTCCTCATCCATTTCATACGATAAATTGTTGATTCTACTATGTTTGACTACCCTACAACACTAGTAGAAAAATAATTACTTAGTTCAAGGTTAAAATCATAAGTCATAAGTAGAGTATTGAAGTCAGAGTTATAAAGTTTTATTATATTTAACTAGGACTGAGGTCAAAAGTGGGTCGAGATTAAGTTAATTATTTGACAAAGTTGACATCTTTCTAGTTGATGAAAAAGTTGGTCCATTGATTCTTCCTTAACTGTAAATATTATAAATTTATTCAATAGTGTAGGAAAATAATTTTTTATGCTACTCTTCTCAACCCACCTTTCCCAAAATCTCCATGTTTCCTGTGGTCATTTCTCCCTCCCTCCCCCCCCCCAAACCCGAAATCCCCCGCTCTATTGTTTTTTCAAGAATTTAATTATTATTTTCAAAATTCATACTAACCTAAAGGAACTAATATGTTACTTTACTTTTTCGCTCAAGAACAACATTAAAATTCGAGCTTGATAACTAAAAAGAAAATAATTTATTTTGTTGAAAAAGAAAATATTTGTTCTATAACATGAAAAGAAATTATTCATTTTGTTGAGTGAAAGAAAATATTTTTATTATATCATGAAAAGAATACACTCGTGATTTTGTTAAATAAAAAAACATAGTTTATCTACAACACGAAAAGAGAGTACTCTTAATAATAGTTCTATTTAGCATGCGTGGTGTGCAAGGTTGGGATGGTTGAGGTGGTCGGGGTGGGGTTTTGTCACGACCCAAACCCTGGTCGTGATGGCGCCCAACACAATGCTAGGCAAGCCCAACCATATTATCCCTTAAACCAGCCAATTATAAAGAAATTAAACTTAAACAATAAATAATCATATCAGGTGATAACCGGAACGTAAAACATACAAACTGCGGTCCCAAACATATCGTGGTGTCACGAGACTGAGCCTCTACAGAATAGTATCCTAATACAACCAAGCCTAGGCAAATAGGAAATCAACAAGATGATAAAGAAGGAGAAAACAAGCTCTGCGGACGCTGGAAGCTACCTAGTAATCTCCGCAAAAGTAGACAAGGATCAGCAGCTACAATGTCTCAACTGCTCTCGGGCACCTGTGGATCTGCACAAAAAGTGCAGGGGAGTGGGGTGAGTATATTTCAACTCAGTGAGTAACAATAATAAATAATAACTGAAGGTAAGAAATCCTGTGCTATCACTTAGCAGTTCTAAGGCAACCCTCACAGGTACGTCATCACTATAGTAGTACTCAAACCTCCAATCTACGTTTATCTCTACAAGATTCCACACTGAACAAACCCTCACTCGTAACTCTACGGTGTACGGCCATCTCAACATATAAAGACACATACTTATGTCTATAATGTATAAGTATTTAAGTAGATAGTAGGGTATGATTAAGTATAATGTTGCGGCGTGCAGCCCGCTCCAATACATATACCGCTGCGGCGCGCAGCCCGCTCCATTTTACGTCGACGGCGCTCACTGGGGGTGTATACAGACTTCGGAGGGGCTCCCTAGGCCCAAGCACTATTACACTGCAGCGTGCAGCCCGATCCATACATGTATTACTGCGGCATACAGTCCGATCCAATATTTATATGTATATATATTTATACAGTTGCGGCGCGCAGCCCCATCCCATAATATACACCAGTGCTCACTGAGAATGTGTGCAGACTCAGACTCCGAAGGGGCTCCTACAGCCCAAGCGCAATAATACTGCGGCGTGCAGTCCGTCCCACATGTATATTACATGTATATTACTGCGGCGTGCAGTCCGATCCAATATATATACTGCTGCGGCGTGCAGCCCGATCCAATATAGGTATATATATATATATAATACCTCGTAATGGGTCCTCGACCCTATCCCAATCAATATGTGCTTGGCCTCTCAGGCCCAATATAATATATCACAGTGGGTCCTAGACCCTGTCTCAGTCAATATAGACTTGGCCTTTCAGGCCCACTCAACTAGAACAGGGAATTTCACCCTAGATAATCTCTCTCAATGTACACATCTAGTACGGGCTCATATTATGCTATACAGCTAGAGCTACGGCTGAGTGTATGTTTCCAACACGATATAAGGGTCACCTAGCTCTATAGGTTCCCTAATGCTCTGCAGATCGGCACAAGGCCCCAAACGTGGTTTTTAGCCCTATTGTACAATTATAATCTCACTAACAGTCATACAATACAGTATTCTATTAGCCGGGAAGGACTAAGTCCGAACCCCCGATCACAATGTCACCACGCCCGTCATAGAACGTGTGTCTCATCTCAATATAGCACTGTGAAGTGCTAGTACGGGGTTTCAAACCCTCAGTACATTGTTTACTACTACCACTCACCTCGAACCGGTAGAAGCTTCAATCCGCCTTGCGCTTGCCTCGCAAATCAATCTCCTCGGGTGCCAAATCTGCTCAAAATCATAGGGAATGCATCAATATATGCTAATTTCACGAAATTCATTCGAAATAACCCAATTTATATCAAAACCCACAAGTTGTCAAAACCCGACTTTTGGCACACTTGTCGAAAAATTACAAAAATCACATATTCGGAATCCTCGTCTCGATACGAGTCTAGGCATATAACATTTACCAAAATCGGACTCCATTTGCCCACTCAAATCAGTGTTTTTCTTTAATTTAGGCCTAGGGCTCAAACCCACCTTTAATCTTCCATTTACAGAAATTTAACCCATGATTTCATGTTAAAATGATGTAATTAAGCCACAAAACTTACCTCCGACAAATCCCCGATGAATTACCAGCAATTCCCGTGAGTTTCTCTCTCTAGAACTCAAAAATGGAGGGTTCATGAATGAAACCCGTAACTCTCTGTTTCTGGATTAAATTCACTGCCAGAACTTCTTCTTCTACGCGATCGCGACTCGCTTCACGCGATCGCGATGGTCAAAAACTCGGCCTCACGCGATCGCGACTTCCCTCACGCGATCGCGATGTACAATCTCTCGGCTTCACGCGATCGCGTCCTTATTCCTGCGATCGCGTAGCACATTTTTCCCTGGACCCATTTCTCTTCTACGCGATCGCGTAGATGGTCCTGCGATCGCGATGTGCACCCGTTTAATTCTACGCGATCGCGACTTGTTACCCTGCGATCGCGATGCCCTAGCCCCCGGCTCTACGCGATCGCATCCCCCTCCCTGCGATCGCGGAGAGCAAAAGCCTGCTGCGTTTATGACAGCAACCAGCTTTCTCTTTTCTTCCAAAAATGGTCCGTTTGGACCCCCGGATTCATCCCGAGACCCCGGGACCCCAACGAAAACCACCAACATACTCCAAAACATGATACGAACTTGTTCCAACCATAAAAACACCATACTAAACATCAAAATCTCCATTTACTCACGGATTCAAGCCTAAGTTTCTTCAAAACTTTCAAAACTAACATTCAATCCAAAACCCGATCAAACGATGTCCGAATGACATGAAAATTTGCAGACACATCCAAAATCACATAACGAAGCTACAGAAATTGTCGGAATTCCATTCCGACCCCCGGATCAAAATATCACCTACCATCCGGATTTCGCCAAAATTCAACCTTCGCCAATTCAAGCCTAAAACTACACCGGACCTCCGAATTCAATTACGATTGTTCTCCTAAGTCATAAATGATCCCCCGGAACTAGTCGAATCATCAGAATCCGGTTCCGAGCACTCTAACTCAATAGTCAACTCTTGGTTGACTTTTCATATTCAAGCTTTCTTCGAACATGCTATTTGTTTCATTTTCAATCCAATTTACTTCTAACTCACCCGATAGACTCTAACACTGATATAAAATCATAAAACATGCATTTACAACATAACGGGGTGGTAATTTCCGTGACGACGGGCCGGGTCGTCACATTCTCCCCAACTTAAACAAACGCTCGTCCTCGAGCGGGTCAAGAAACATACCTGAAGTCTCGAATAGCTGAGGGTATCTGCTCCGCATCTCCTGCTCAACCTCCCAAGTAGCCTCCTCTACGGGTCGACCTCTCCACTGAACCTTAACTGATGCAATCTCCTTCGACCTCAACTTCCTTACTTGGCGACCCAAAATAGCAATAGGCTCCACATTATAGGATAGATCACCATCAAGTTGAATGGTACTGAAGTCTAATACATGAGACGGATCTCCGATGTACTTCGGAGCATAGACACGTGGAATATCGGATAAACTCCCGATAGATGGGTGGCAAGGCTAACTCGTATGCCACCTCTCCAACTCTCGCGAGTATCTCAAAAGGACCAATATACACGGGACTCGACTTCGCTCTCCTCACGAACCTCGCTGACACCGCTCGTGGGTGAAACGCTTCGACAATACTCTATCACCGACCATGAAAGACAACTCTCGAACCCTACGGTCCGCATAACTCTTCTGGCGAGACTGTGCGGTACGAAGCCTCTCCTGGATCAACTTCGCTCTATCCAGAGCGTCCCGAACTAACTCGGTCCCTATCAATCTATCCTTACCAGGCTCAAACCATCCCACGGGGGATATACACCGTCTGCCATACAATGCCTCGTACGGGGCCATCTGAATACTCGACTGGTAGCTGTTGTTGTAGGCAAACTCGGCAAGTGGTAAGAATTCATCCCACGAACCACCAAAGTCAATCACACATGCTCGCAACATATCCTCCGGGATCTGAATAGTACGCTCAGACTGCCCGTCTGTCTGGGGGTGAAATGCTGTACTCAACTCAACCCTCGTACCCATCTCTCGCTGAAATGCTCTCCAAAATTGAGAAATGAACTGAGTGCCTCTGTCAGATATAATAGACACTGGGACCCCATGCAACCTGACAATCTCCCGAATAAAGATCGCTGACAACCGCTCCGATGAGTAAGTAGTACTAACTGGGATGAAATGTGCGGACTTAGTCAGCCGATCAACAATCACCCATACAGAATCAAACTTCCTCGCTGTCCGAGGGAGCCCAGTAACAAAATCCATGGTGATCCTCTCCCATTTCCACTCGGGAATAACCATACGTTGAAGAACACCGCCCGGTCTCTGATGCTCATATTTGACCTGCTGGCAATTGAGGCACTTAGCTACATGCCTAACAATATCCATCTTCATTCTCCTCCAACAGTAGTGCTGTCTCAAGTCTTGGTACATCTTTACGGCACCTGGGTGAATAGAGTACCGCGAACTGTGTGCCTCCTCAAGTATCAACTCCCGCAAACCATCAACATTGGGCACGCATATACGGCCTTGCATCCTCAAAACACCATCACTGTCGATAGTCACATCTCTAACATCATTATGCTGCACTCTGTCCTTAAGGACAAGCAAATGTGGGTCATCATACTGTCGCTCCCTGATGCGATCATATAAGGAAGATCGAGAAACAACACAAGCCAACACCCGACTCGGCTCCGAAATATCTAATCTCACTAGCCGATTGGCTAGGGCATGAACATCATAAGCAAATGGCCTCTCCCCAACTGGGATGAAAGCTAGGCTGCCCGTGCTAACCGCCTTCCGACTCAAGGCATCGGCCACCACATTGGCCTTTTCCGGATGATACAAAATAGTGATGTCATAATCTTTAAGCAACTCCAACCACCTCCGTTGTCTCAAATTAAGGTCCTTCTGTTTGAATAAGTGCTGAAGGATGCGATGATCCGTGAACACCTCGCAGGAGACACCATACGGGTAATGCCTCCAAATCTTCAAAGCATGAACTATGGTGCTAGCAGCTCCGAATCATGAATAGGGTAGTTCTTCTCGTGGGGCTTCAGCGGCGAGAAGCATAAGCAATGACCCTACCCTCGCCGCATCAACACACAACCAATGGCCACTCGCGAGGCATCGCAATATACGATATAAAAATGCGAAGGCTGTCGGTAGAATCGAGGCCGGTGCGTGGTCGGTCTTGTCTTGAGTTTCGAAAGCTCTCCTCGCACTTCTCGGACCATAAGAAAGGAACACCCTTCGAGTCAATCTAGTCAAGGGTGAAGCAATAGAAGAGAACCCCTAAACGAATCGGCGATAATACCCGCCAATCCCGAAAGCTACGGATCTCGATGGCGAGGTCGGTGCGGGCCAACTTCTGCTGCTGCCTCGACCTTCCTCGGATCTACCTGAATACCATCACGGGACACTACGTGCCCTAAGAATGCCACAGACTCAAGCCAGAACTCACATTTGGAGAAATTGGCATACATCTTCTCCTCTCTCAATCTCTGCAATACAATACTCAAGTGCCGAGCATGCTCCTCCCGGCTACGAGAGTAGACTAGTATGTCATCAATGAATACGATCACATATGAATCAAGATACGGCCTGAATACACTGTTCATCAGATGCATAAATGTTGCTGGGGCGTTGGTCAGCCCAAAAGACATCACAAGGAACTCATAGTGACCATATCTGGTCCTGAATGCAATCTTCACAATGTCGGACTCTCTAATCTTCAGCTGATGGTAGCCTGAACGAAGATCAATCTTCGAGAACACCCTAGCTCCCCGGAGCTGATCAAATAAATCATCAATACGAGGAAGAGGATACTTATTCTTCACTGTTACTTTGTTTAGCTGCCTATAGTCAATACACGTCCTCATAGATCCGTCCTTCTTCTTAACAAACAGGACCGGTGCACCCCACGGCGACACACTCGGCCGAATGAACCCCTTATCTAGGAGTTCCTGGAGCTGCTCCTTCAATTCCTTCAACTCAGCTGGTGCCGTCCGATACGGAGGAATAGAAATAGGCTGAGTGCCTGGCACCAAATCGATACTAAAATCAATATCCCTGTCCGGCGACATGCCTGGCAGGTCTGAGGGAAACACATCAGGAAAGTCTCGCACAATGGGAACGAAATCAATACGGGAGTCTGGGCCTCGACCTCCCGCGCAAATGCTAAATAAGAGAGACATCCTTTCCCGACCATTCGTTGGGCCTCGAGGAAAGATATTACCTGCTGGGTACATACTCGGTCGTGCCTCGCCACTCGATCCTCGGAATGCCGGCATAGCCAAAGTGACCGTCTTAGCATGACGGTCCAAAATAGCATGACATGGAGATAGCCGGTCCATGCCCGATATAACATCAAAATCAATCATCTTTGAGAAGCAAAAGGTCTACTCGGGTCTCCGGACCTCCGATAGTGACCAAACGGGACCGGTATACGTGGTCCGCAACAATAGTATCCCTACGAGGGTAGACACGTGCTGCTTGGCGGCTCGAGACTCCCTCGGGTGCGTGCCCGAATGAGGAGCGAATATGTAGACACATAAAGATAGAAATCGAGCGGGGATCAAGCAATCTTGAGGCATCTCGTGGCGAGCCAGGGAAATAATGCACGTAATGACGACGTCGAAACGTGACCTCGAATCGGCCCTAGCAATACGTAACT
>JASVEL010010455.1:0-52259 GCA_032618575.1 Nicotiana noctiflora | reverse complement strand
TGAGTCGTCATTATTGCTCTACATTGGGCTTGTGTCTAACCTCCATGAGGATTTTGTGCATGCATAAGGCTGGACTAATTGCCTTTATGTCAGACATCATCCACCCACTTGCTCGCTTGTGCTCATGTAACACTCTTAACAACGTTTCTTCCTGCAATTTAGACAAGTTAGAGGAAACAATAATAGGTAGGGTGTCAGAGTCACCCAAATAAGCATATTGCAGGTGAGATGTGAGAGGTTTAAGCTCCAATTTTGGGGCTTCCTCAATTGACGGCTTTGGAGGAGGTCCCTCTGGCATGTTCAAAGGTTCAAAGGGGTGTATCGCCTGCATGTATGCACAAGATGTATCAAGGATGTGCATCATCCCCTCGATCTCCTCATCGTTCCCCACACTATCAAACAACATAAGTGCTTTCTCTAGAAAATTGCTTAGATATACACTTGGATCACAAATTTACTCATCAGCCTCAACAACAGATATCATGGAAAGCTCCTCATAGTGACGGGGAAGTTGGATTGCTTTGTAGACATTGAAAACTACTTCCTCGCCATCTACTCTCACTTTGATAATTGTGTCACCAGTAGCCAAGAGATGTCACCCTAATATTATTTGGACCAATTCATCATCCTCATAATCGGGGATAATGAAATCAACAGGGAAAATAAATTTTCCAATTCGCAGCAACACATCTTCAATCACCTATCAGGGTGTGCTATCGACTTGTTAGCCAGCTGCAACATCACAGTAGTTGGCCTTGGAGTTCCTAGAACCCATTGCCTGAACAACGATAGGGGTATCTGATTTATTCTTGCCCCCAGCTCACAAAGAGCATGACCCACATCAATATTACCAATGCGCATATAAATCGTAAAGCTGCCAGGATCCTTAAGCTTTTGAGGGAGCTTATTTTGGACCGTCGAAGTGCACTCCTCAATAATTGCAACTATCTCAAATTCAGTTAATCTTCTCTTGTGAGGTACTATATCTTTTATGTACTTAAAATACTTTGGAATTTCACGAAGCACATCAACAAGTGGGATATTCAATTGAACCTGGCTCAACTTGGAGAGAAATTTGCTGAACATGCAATCATAATTCTTTTTCTGCAATCTCTAGGGGAAATGTGGTGGTGGCCTTGGGGCCTCCACTAGCTCTGGAATTTCAGTAGTTTTCTTTGGCTCATTTGTTGCTTTAGGGATCAACTCCCCCTTAGGTACATACTTATCTTTCCTTTTTTTGGCACTTCCGGATTCTGTTCTGTATCACTGGGGAGAGCGCATGCAGGTCTAGTGTTTTAATTTTTTGCTACTAGACCCATCTGCCTCTCGAGATTTTTGAAGTCGGTCCTGAGCTAATAATTGTCAATCAACAACTTCTTTAGCAAATCATTGGTTCACTCTTCCATTTGTTAGGGTGGTCTCTGAGGCTGATTGAAACCCCATTGGATCTATACTGATTCTAATTTTGCTTATTTACACCCCATGACAAGTTGGGATGATTTCTCCAATTTGGATTGTAAGAATTCCCGTATTGTACATGCTGATTTAGTGGACCTCTGTTCTGTTGCCCCACATAATAGATGGATTCAAGATTCGTGGGGCACATATCACTCATATGACTGTCGCCACACAGTCCGCAACAAATAGTCATTTATCGTACCTGTTGCATTGGATGTGGCTGCTGCATTGTCATCCTAGTCATCTGATTGGCCATCTTTGTAATTTCGGCTCTCAATGTTGACACCTCATCGAGATCAAGTAACCCAGCTGATTTTCGCTTAACTGCCTTTCGCGAGTCACCCTCACCTTGCCAGTTATTATCATTAGCAGTGAAGTTATTCAACAAGATTTGGATTTCAGTGTATGGTTTGGCCATGCAACTACCCCCCACAAATTGAATCGAGATTCATCTTTGAAGCATCATCTAGCCGATCTACAAAAGTGTGACCCAATACCTCATCCGTCTGGCAATGGTGAGGACAATCTCTAAGCATCTTCTTGTACCTTTTCCATGCTTGACGAAGTGTCTCACCTGCTCGTTGTTCGAACCCAAGAATTTGACTCCTCAACACCTTTTGTTTTCTTAGTAGGGAAAAACTTGACTAAGAATTTCCTTTCCAGATCATCCCAAGTAAGGATTGAATTAGCTGGATCCTTATTCAACCACTCCTTAGCTTCCCGGATCAGTGAAAAGGAGAAAATTGTTAGCTTGACATAGTCCTTGGAAACATTCGGATAATTGTAAGTATTCGTAATTTCCAAGAAATTCTGAATGTGCCTCTGCAGATCTTCATGAGGTAAACCCACAAATAGCTATGTGGACTGGATTAGCTGCACCATGTATTATTTTAGCTCAAAGTGCCAGTGATATCAGGCTTCACGACAGCCTGAGTAATATTAGCCAAACTGGGCCTACGACTTCAATCATCGCGCGTTCCTCATTACTTGCCATATCAATTGGATGTGGTTGAACTACGATGTCCAACTCTCTTTCAATTCTGGTTCTAGCATCCACCTCTCTCCTCAATTTGTGAAGTGTTCATTCAATTCCGGGATCGGGAGGAAGGAGAATGTTTGCAGCTTCTGCTTCTTCACATTCAATAAAAAATCATGTATTAGCACAAACAAAGTGAACTGAAAGTTAAAACTCGAATAAATAAATAATAAAAACTCAATTCAGTCAAGTAGCTAATTTTTAAGTCCCCGGCAACGGCGCCAAAAACTTGTTGCGACCAAAAATACTCATGAAAGTGCACGTGATCGTCAAGTAATAGAGTAGTGAGTAGAGTATCGTTCCCAAGAAGACTTATGATTAACTGTTGACTGATTCAAACTCAATTACTTTATTTATCCAAGAGGTTTTTCACAAAATTGAGATATAATTGTTTTACTACCTAAACTATCAAGCAATAATCTAACTAGAGCAATTCACCAAATGAATAGCAAGTTCAAGTAACAAACAATAGGAGAAGATATTCCAGGGTCACAGGCTAGTTAACAATCGTGTTGTGTTCTTGGCTAAAAACGACTAATCAATTTATCTGGGTTGTTGATTTACATGGTTTATATTACTCATAAGAATTTGTCCAGTTCTTACTTGCCTATTCAAGCTAACTTAATGCCTATATGTCTATGGAATTAAGATTAACCAGAATGCATTTACAATTCCTGTATTCCAACCAAACAAGGCAATTGGGTATATATCTATCCCAATTGCGAATCTGTTCCCCGAGGCCCGAGTTCAAGAACCTGCTCTATTTAATTCTATATGTAATATAAAGTTCCCACTTTCGAGTTTAACTCTAGATTTGTAGATAGTATTTCACTGTTAGCTACTCGGCAAAATAACTAAAATTAGAATTAAATAAACAATTCAATATGACAAACCAACTCCGTAGAATTAAACGTCAAACATCAACTTTCATGTTTCAGTCATTACCCCAGAATAATGGGTTTTAGCTACTCATACTAATGTTCAACATAATAGGGTTCAATTTCATTAGAAATAACAAAAATAAAGGAAAGAAAAGAAGAACTTGATGGTCAAATCTCCTCCTTGCCTCTTGCCTCTTGATACCTTGCACTAGCATATGAAAAACTTGAAAAATTAACCTTGGGCGACTTGACTTTATATAGACTAGGTGGGTTTCCCTCTAGATTTTCAATTATGTCCCTGAATATGTCTCTTCCAAACTGGGAAATGTGCGAGCTCGCGCATGACTTAGTGCATTTTTTCTGACATTTTGCCTTAGCTCCGTAACACGCACGACTTTGCGCATGAGCTCGCGCACCTGGGCCATTATTTCTTCCACTTCTTTGTCTCGTTCTTGCGTGCACTCAACTCCGGGAGGTCGTTATTGCTCATAAATCATTCCAATAGCCTCTTGAAAGCATCACATAAGCTCCCTATCCTGCAATGTATACAATTCACAATTAAAGCCTATTTTTCTTCGATTAACTATATTATGACATTGTAATATAATCAAGCGGATTCATAAACAATAGCTAAATCACCTAAATTTAGCCTATTATCAATATTAAACTTTTAACTTCCTAATAGCTTGGCCAAATAGGATATCAAACTTCCAGATTTTTTTTGATCACTCGTACTACGTCATTTCTTAAAGAAAGTTTATCTGGATGCATTATGGAAATTTTACCTCCTATATCAAACTAAACGCTATTTATTATAAACCAAACTAACTTTAAAATATTATTACTTATAGTTATATTTTCTATTTTATAGCAAGATAGTTATTTATTTTATACCGTACCATTGAGGCTCTCTCTCTCTCTCTCATTCTCTCTATCTCTCTATATATTAGCAACATTCTCAATCCTCCATCTTTCCCCTCAAATCTCTATCGCCTTTCCATCAAGGCTGTTAGTAAACTGTATTTGTAAACTAATTCTGGAAAAAATAAAGCAAAATAATATATAAACAGAAAACGTAAAGAGATAGAAATCTACTCGAGCCCACTGAATTCACAGTGTTTTCTTAAGGATTTTAATCCCCTCCTAGTACCCAATGTTATGGATTATTTCCTCCCAAGATAGAACGAATTAAAATAGAAAAACCAAAATTTGGATAACTGAATTGGATTTACTATTAACAAATAAATTTGATCCAAAAATTAATCAGTCGATCGATTGACCAAATCTGAATCCAAAGTCGACCGAGCGGCGACAGCGGGAGGCTTGCCTTCTTCTCAACTCTTTATGAGCTAAAAGAAGAGCAATTACTTATATACCCATCAAAGACCTTTTTTCTCTTCCAATATGGGACAATGTCCCTTTGCCAGAGGGGAAACTTAAAATTTTACTCAAAAAAATTATTTTTCTCCATTTCCCATTCACCCTCTTTTAAATATTTAATATATAATTAAATACATAAAACCCAACAAAGGCAGTCGTCATAGCAGCAATTTTGGTTGCGATGATGGACTTTCTGAAGCGAAGAGAATATATCTAAAGCGAGGAGGGAGTAGGCGAATAGATCTGGCCATGGCTATGGATTGAGCTTTTGGAAATCTGAAGCATGAGAACATTTGAGGGCCAGGGTTTTATTTGTCTCCATTTTTAGTTTTAATACAATTTGTACAATATTTTGCTTAGCTGGAAAACACCATCTTCGACGAACTTTCTTCTCTTTTTTGCTTGTGAGTCACATATAATAATACAGATACATTGTATTGTATACAGATACACTCAAATCATTATATTTTTGTATAAATACATTGCATTTTCGTATGTATTTATATATTTCTAAGTTCTGCATTTCTTGAATCTAGCCAAATATCACTATTTTTGTGATTTTTTATTGTTTGAATATGGTCGAATTGAGTACGGTGAATTGAATACAATATATAATAGTGAATAGTAAATATCAGTGAATTGAATAACATGTATACGATTAAATTGAATAGAAAAGTATACACCCTATTTCTTAAATTTTTTGTTGTTTAAATACAATTGAATTCAATGTGTGAAATTGAATACAAATCAATATCATGCTTTTCGTTATTGAACACCCATAATCACTATTTTTAGGCGGATTAGCTCACTATATTTATAAATACAGTCGCACGTGTATATATGGAATGCATAATTAAATAATTGTAATCCTGTTTTTAAGGGGATTACCGTGCTATATTTATAAATACAATCATGTGAATATCTAGAATACAACAGGATAGCAACAAAATTCTATAAAATTGATTTTGCTGAGTTAAATTAGGAATGATATACTGGTTGATCCACTTTCCGTTACTAAACAATTGGACTCCCTACTTATTAGGCGAATTCTGCAACTATATTCATGATTAGTAGTGTCTAAACTATAGTGATTTCTTTAAATTACTCTGAATTATTGATTAATGGATCACCCAAAGAGGTCTTATTTGGAAAAGACATTGACAATTCCCCAAAAAGGATTTATTAAAATAGTTTCTTCATCCCTATCAATATAATTTTGATATTGTATAGTCCCCAAAAAGAAAGAAGCAATTTCCTCATCTAAAGTCCTACTAATCCTTCAGCCAGAGTCCACTCAAAAAAGAGAAAACCAATGGGAGCGCTAAGGCTACCCGCTTTAACTTCAATCTTCACTTCCTCCTCCGTCAGGTCGCCGCCGGCACTGAAACATCGCCTCCGATTTCCTCTCCGTCGACCTTTCTCGGCGGAGAGCACCGCCGAGAAAGCGGTAGCTACAGAACTTGGAGATGGAAAGGCGGCCAAAGTTGTAGATAAAGAGAAAGAGAGAGTGATAACTCCTCGTTCTCAGGACTTCAACGCTTGGTATTTGGATATAATTGCAAATGCGGAGCTTGCTGACTATGGTCCAGTTCGTGGTACCATGGTTATTCGTCCGTATGGTTACGCTATTTGGGAAGCTATACAGGTACCTTCTAATTAATATTCCAATGCTGATTAATTCTTTTTATTTGTCCTAATGACCATTTTCATTAAATATTTGTAGTTTTTGAGTTGTTGTTTATATTACTTGTAAGGTTTTTGGGTATGTAACGGTTTTCATTTGTAATATTTAAGAAATTAAGTAGTTATGATGATAACATGAGTTGAGCTTAAATGGAGAAACATGGACAGTGAAAATTCATATAGTCTACCTCTACTTGTTTGAGACTGATGCATAGTTGTTGTTATGTGTAAAATATATGGAATTAATTCCCGAGATGAATGTGAACATCATTCATTTGTTAAAGAAAAAAGATATTTTCTCAATATGTTTATATTTTAACAATTTTGGAGTAGCCCGAGCAATTTTTTTTCTTTTATTGTCAACAGGGTAAGTGCTTTCTTGCATAGCTGCATTTGCTATAATTCCCTGTTTTCAATTTCTAGAATATTTTATTAAGACTATTATTGAAAATTGTGGTTTTTAGTACTTTCCTAATTTTTGAGTATGTCAAGATTATAATTTTAGGAAATAAGAAACTAATATCCGACATGAATTGAAAATTAGATGGTTCTATCTTATATGGAAGCACCATTTTTCGGTTGGAACTTTACTTTAATGTGATATGTGAGTTTTGTTTTGATTGGGTTTATTAATTGTTGATTGGTGCAGGACTACTTGAATGTGAAGTTTAAAGAAACCGGACACAGTAATATGTATTTCCCTCAGGTGGAGTTACTCTTTCAGCCTGTGGAGTCTTCTTTTTTTGACATTTGTTTTCCTTGTGAATTAGAATTTTATTACATAGTAACTGTTAGTGTGATTGAAATATGAGTTTGGTAAATGGTAGGTTAGGAGTTGGCCGTGAATTGATGTATGTGTTATTATGATTTGGCCGCGAATTGATGTATGAGTTATTATGATCTTATCATAAAAAATGGAACTTTTGCTTTTATATTTGTTGGAATATAAGGCTTTTCCTCTGCAAATTCATCTGCTTTGAGAAAAGTATTTGCACACGTTTTCAAGGTGGATTCATTTTTGTGATTAGCATGTGATGATATATTAATGTATCTTTTGTTTCTTTGCCTCGACTTTTAGAAAGTGCATGAGCATAACGGAGTGGGAAGACTGGAATTGATTTGATAGTTTGATAATCATGTTGATAGCACTGCTGTAAAGTATAGTTTTTTATTTTTATTTTTGTGTTATAGTGTCATTATAATTTATATGTCAGCGAAGGTCCTTCTGCACTGTCTGGTTACAAGTGGTGGTATTAGAGTTAGGAAAAAGAGATGATAGCATGGCATATCAAATTATCTATGAGCACCACCTGGATATCCCCCTTTGCACATTATCAAATTTTGCTCTTACATGTGGTTACGTGCCAGAGTTATCCTTTTCGCACAGTTACTGCACAATGAATAATTTGTTTATGTCGCTCAAATATTGCATAAAAAGTCTAGAAATGATATTTCCTTGGAATGACTTAGTCAACTCTTTTCTTTTCTTTTTGAGAGAGTATTCTGGTAGTTCAAATTTGCTTATATTACTTTTCTACTGGATACCTCTGCCTGTTGTTTTAGTTTCATCATGTGTCACTCATACATGTTATTATTTCAGTTTATACCCTATTCCTTCATTGAGAAAGAAGCTAGTCATGTTGAGGGTTTTAGTCCAGAATTAGCTCTTGTTACTGTTGGAGGAGGAAAGGAACTTGAAGAAAAGCTTGTGGTAAATATCGCTGCCCTTTTATCTTTGTCAAAAAGATATACTGCCCTTTTATCTTTGTCAAAAAAAATATCACCGCCCTTTTATGACACTTTATTTACTTTTCTGCTCTTTATTGGCATGTCTTATAAAGCGTACTAGTAAAATGGCAGGTGCACTCTTAGGTAAAAGTGTCTAACGGGTGGGCCGGGCCGGTCCGGGCCCGATTTTTTTGAACCCGGACGGGTTCCTTACCGGGCCGGTTCCGGTCTCCTTCTTAGCGGGTTTAACGGGTTGGTGTATTTTCGGGTAAAAATTGACCCGTACGGGTTACGGGTTAAACGGGGCCGGGCCGGGCCGGGTTATACGTCTTATATATATATATATATATATATTTTTTTTTTTTTAAAATTCGTATAACTATTATAATTTATTTTAATAGTTTGTAACTTTGTAATTTAAAGAACACAAAGTAAATGAGAAAAACTTGCACTTATAAAGTTTCAATGTAAGACTTTAAGTTTGTATTTCAAAATTAAGTTAGACTTATAAAGTTTCAATTTAAGAGTTTAAGTTATAATTTAAAAATTAAAGTTTCAATTTAAGACTTTAAGTTTGAAACTTTGAATTTAAAAATTGAAGTTTCAATTTAAGCCTTTAAGTTTGAATTTCTAAATAAAAGTTTCAATTTAACACTTTAAGTTTGATTTTCAAAATTAAAGTTTCAATTTAAGAAATTAAGTTTGAAACATTCAAGTTTGAATTTCAAATTTAAAGTTTCAATTTAAGAAATTAAGTTTGAAACATTCAAGTTTGAATTTCAAATTTAAAGTTTCAATTTAAGTTATATTAAGAATTTGTATTACTTTAAAATATAAATTAAAGAATAGAAGGAATATGAGAAAAATTGCACTTGCTGCAAATTGCAAGTGCTTCTTTTATTTCATATTTCATAACTCAAATTTGAAACTTACAAATTGAATGTTTACATCCTTTAAGACTTGAACAAATAACAATAAGTAAATTCAAATATTTTGCATTGCCTTGCAAAGTTCATCATAATAATATGAACTGATTGGCCTTCTTCCGGAGTATTTAATTCGGATGGGTGACCACTTGTTAATATATCTCCAAGTTCCTCGTCTTCCGGGCGATCAACATCTTCATGTCCTTGATTTCTTCTTTCCGATCTAATCCAATCTCTCATACATACTAAAACTTCCAAAGCATTGCTTCCCAATGGGTGACGCGTATCTCCAAGTTGTTGTCTTGCTTGGCTAAATGCACTCTCGGATGCAACAGTTGAAATTGGCACATTCATCACGTCCCTAGCCATTGCGTAGAGAACAGGAAATTGCTTTCCATTTTCATGCCACCACCCCAACGGTGAAAAATCCTTTGTGCGAGGCTCCTTTTGTTTCTGCAAGTAGAATTGAAGTTCATCAATGTTCCTGCAACTTGTTTGAGTGTTAGAAAAAGTAGAAAAAATATTAAAACTTTCATCTAATCCTTCATCTTCAGTCAATGTAGCAGAAGTGCTACATTGCATAATAGAATTATTAACATTACCTGCAGCTATATCAATTACATTTGCATAATAATTATATAATTGCTGTAAATAATCATTTAAACTGTTCATAGAAGTATATAAATTTGGGGTTTCAGTTTTCCCAATCTCCATATAAGTATATAAAGCATTCATTAATTGATGACAATCAGACATTTTAATTGAAGGATTTAAAACTGCACCAATTAAGTAAATCGGAGGAATTGGAAAGAAATATTTTTTGAATTTGTCTTGCATATTTATCACAGCAGTGTGACGATTCTTTTTTCTTAAATTCAAAGAGTAGAAAAGAAATTTCCGCTATATGTACTAAACCCATAGCAATAGTAGGGTAATAAGATCCAGAAAACTCAACAGTAGCAGTATAAAATTTATGTAAAAATTTAACAACATCATTAATGACCGCCCAAGTATCAATTGTTAACATACGACTTGGATTCGTACAATGTGCATTAGCAACTTCAGTTATTGGATATCTATATTTATAGCAAACTTTTAAAAATAAATATGTATAGTTCCATCTAGTAACTATTTCTTCTGGCATGAATCGGGGTTGAAGGTTATGTTGGACACACTTATCTTTAAATTCCCTTATTCTAGAATGTCTATTATTTCCTTGAATTACACCAACTGCTCTTCTAACAAGACTAATCTCTGTTGAAAATAAATCTAGGCCACTTTTAAAAATTAAATTATACACATGACATGCACACCTAACATGAAAAGTTTCATTAACAGGTGGTTGCAAATGCAATTTTAATATTGAAATTGCGACAGTGTTATTAGAAGCATTATCAAAAGACATACATAATATTTTTTGTTTGAGATTATAAAATTCTACAACTTCACAAATAGTGCTGCTTATAAATGCAACGGTATGACTTTGATCTTCATCATATCTAAAAGCAATAATACGTTTTTGCATAACAGTATTATCATATATCCAATGGCATGTAACAGTAACATATTCACGTCCATTAACAGCTTGACCAATATCAGAAGTTAGAGATACTCTACAAGGAAGTTTTTCAAACAAATAACGTAAATATGTTTGATATTGTCCGTAAAGTTTGAAAATATCAGCTCTACAAGTACTCCTAGGTATACCTTTAAATAATGGATTGTATATTCTTTGAATATATGTAACATAATATGACGAAGAAGCAAACGAAAAAGGTAGACAACCTAAAGCAATCATTTTCGCTAATTCCTCACGATCCTTCATTTTATCATATTTTACTAACCCTCCAAGTAGTAGGGTTAATAGTTGTTTGACTATCATCACCATCTAGGCCCCATTCTATCGGGTGTGAAATTCTCATATGCCTACTAAGCGTTCCAGTTCCCCCTAAATTTCCTCCAATCAAATGTTTAAATGAATCTTTACAAATTTTGCATCTCACTCTATCAGAACCTTCAATTAATTCAAAAAAATTCCAAACCTTACTTCTTTTTCTACGATTACTCGTCGGAGCCGTAGGTGGTCTACCCCCAGTGCCACGAGGCCCACGACCACCACCCCTTGTACCAACTCCAACACTACCTACCCCAGCACTAGGTGCACTAGTAGGTGTAGCAGATATCTCTTCTTCAATTCCTATTTCATTATCTTCTATTCCATAATCTTCTTGTAATTGATCATAATCTATATTTTCATTAGGCGTTGTTTCGGGAACAATAGATATTGGGCTATTACTACCAGATGCTGAAGAATTACCTCTACTTTTACTCCCCCTACCAGTAACTTTTCTACACGCTTTTTAGCAGCACTAAACATATTGTAAAATTTAAGGAATAAATAAGCTCAAAATAAATATGCAATTAAAATATTAATAAGAGAAAGAGTTGGAGGGAGTGCACCGAATTAGAGCACTTCGTTATGCAATTCCGAATTTTCGATGTTACCACGAACAAACGTCAAGCCAATATTCCAACTTGAAGTTCAAAACCCGAATGATAAAATACTATAATTGAATTTCAATTATTCAACAAAAATGAGCCAAATAAATTCGAAGATGAAATGAGAAATTATTAAGACTTGAAGTTGAAGACTTGAAGTCTTGAACTAGATAATTAGAGAATAGGTGAATGAGAGAATTTGAGATTGAGATGAGAATTTTGAGTGAGAAATGAAGAAGGGGGAGGGGTATTTATAGATTTACATAAGGCTACATTTGTAAATTAAAAATGTGTTAAAAATTAAAAAAAAAATGGCCAAAACCTCAATAAATCCGTTGGCCAACGGATTTTTTTGGATATAGCCGTTTGGGGTGGGCCCCATATATCTGTATTTAAAAAAAAAAAAAAAAAAATTTTTTTTTGACCGTTGAACCGGGCCGGGCCGGTCCGGTTTAACCGGTAATATTACTGTTTGCCGGACCGGGCCTACCCGGTTCCGGTTACCCGTTTAACATATTTTCCCGGAACAACCCCCTACCCCTTAAAAACCCAGCCCACCCGGCCCCCTTGCAACCGGTCCGGGCCGGTTCCGGTTTCTACCGGTCTGGGCCGGTCCGGAACCGGTCCAACCCGGCCCGTTTAACACCCATACTCTTAGGGGATCATTTAATCCATGTTCTACCACAATAAAAGGGATTGTAGGTGGTGCGGGAAAGGAAAAAATATACTGGTAAATTGCTAGTACCTCCAATTACCTAGTGAAAAAGAACTTGCAAATATGCCCATTTTTTTTGAAATGTAGCTGATATGGGCCATCCAAAACTAAGAATAAAGAAACTAAATCCCCGCAATCTTGAACCATTGCTAACCTTCTCATTTCAATTGGATACACTTGGGAAGATTCTTATGAATGGCATGAGCTTATGCCCCTAATTATCGTATGCTTAATTTTCATTAAAAGAATTATCTTGGTTAATAAACTAGCTCGGTCAAATTACTTTGTAATGTGTCTGTGAGTGTGTGCCCGCGCCACCTGGGCCAAGCTTGTCTTAATCCTTTTTGCCTATAGAATTCAACCTAAAGAAGGATTTTCCAAAGACTAATCTACTACGTAGCTTAAACATTTAAATACTATTATGTAGGACATATCCAGATTAAGGCAAAAGTAGTAGACGTACAAGAAAAAGGCACAGGGAGACTCATGTCATTTTACCAAATTTTGGTTGTGTCGATGGGTAATAGCAACGGGAAGGTCCCTACTATAACGACCTATGTTGCGTGGACTCTCCAAAATGCCGCCGCACCCGTGTCGGATCCTCCAAAAATACACTACTTTTGGAGGATCCGATACGCACCTGGAGACATTTTCGGAGAGTCCGAGCAACATAGATAACGACTTATGATCCTCAGTTACCATGTTCTTCTGAGAATTAAAATTATCATCCGCCATAATTGTGTCAGCGACAAAAAGAATGAGTTGATTGCTCACATTTTGACTTTAGAAGCCAGGATGGCTGAACTGTCGATCTTTTGAAAGATTATTTAGTTAGTTAATATCCCAAAGGTGCTCAGAGGTTTTAACTTAAAATTTTAGTTATTTAAGATATGTCATCTTTATTACTGGTTATATTTCAACAGTATGATCTGAATATGGGTTTGATCTTTTACCTTCTTGAGGTTCTGGCAGGTTCGACCTACTAGTGAAACAATTGTTAATCATATGTTTACTCAATGGATCCACAGTTACCGTGATCTTCCTCTCATGATCAATCAGGTTTCTTTCAATCGCATCCCTCATTTTTACTGTGTTACCTCTAAGAAATGAAACTATTGTGATTCTCATTTTGTACCATCTAATGTGTTTCAGTGGGCAAATGTCACAAGATGGGAGATGCGAACCAAACCATTTATTAGGACGCTTGAATTTCTTTGGCAGGAGGGCCATACTGCCCATGCCACTGCAGAGGAAGCAGAAAATGAGGTCTGTATCCTTTCTATATGCCCCTATATTCTCTAGTTATTACCATTACTAATATTTTTATAACACGTTGCTACTTGCTGAACTTCAGGCAATGCAGATGATCGATGTGTATATAAAATTTGCTTATGAGCAAGCTGCAATACCTGTTATTGCAGGTAGGAAATCTAGGGTGGAGACGTTTGCTGGTGCTTCAAGGACCTATACAATTGAAGCAATGATGGGAGACAGGAAGGCTTTGCAGGCTGGCACAAGCCACAACCTTGGTCAGAATTTTTCGCGTGCATTTAATACACAGGTAAATTTGAAATGTAAAAAATATCGGTATGTTGATAAATTACCTTCAGTCGGAGCGTCTTTCATCCTTTTTGTTTTACTGGTTATCTTAGTAAAACAGTTTTAACAGTTCACAGATGAAAATGGGCAACGTCAACATGTCTGGCAGACATCATGGGCTATTAGCACTCGCTTTGTGGGAGGTATTATCATGACACATGGGGATGATGCCGGCTTACTGCTGCCCCCAAGGCTGGCACCTGTGCAGGTTCTTGAAGCTTACTTTTTGACTGGTTAATTTTCATATCTAGCAAGTTTTGAGCAATCGTCTTAGTTGTGTGATTGCCTGGTTTATGTGACAGCTTTTAAAAGTTCTGATTGTGAATCACCATTCTCAAGTAGTATCACTGGAAAAGCAAATTACATATTCGGTGGACAGAAATTGAGTCAATCTGCTGTATACCCCTGCTTTGTGTTCTATTTTAGCTTTGCTAGCTGTTCATCTCTTCCATTATCTTGTGTACTAACGCATATAATGGCATTCTGAAGATGTTAATTTCGACCAGTGGGTCATGGTGATTGAATATTTTGCTTGTTGGATGCTCCCAGGTTGTTATTGTCCCAATATGGAAGAAGGACAATGAGAAGACGGGAGTTCTGACTGCTTCAGCATCTGTGAAAGAAACTTTACAAGCTGCAGGAATAAAAGTGAAGATTGATGACACGGATCAGAGAACGCCTGGGTGGAAATTCAACTTCTATGAAATGAAGGTTTGTATCTATGGAAATTCAGAAGTCACAATATATGGACCTAAAGTTCAGAAGAAATGACTACCAAATGAAATCTGTGAGAACATGCGTTTTAATGTTTCATCAAGTAGAAATCCAGGTGTTTAGTCAGTGGTAGTTTTAAAAATGCTTGTTGTGTTGTTGGCCTTAGTTTTGAAATTTCTCTTCTTTGGATGAAGTTGTTCTTTTTCTACTGACTGTTTTCTTGGAGTAGGATAGGATGATATAATCAGTGCTAAGAGTTGGTACACATGGTTATAGGCTTTATCTGCCACCATGACTGACCAAATGTTAAGTGTTTGTTTGATAATACTCTCTAATACACCTTGCTCCTATGTAGGGAGTCCCTTTGAGGATTGAAATTGGCCCCCGAGATGTTTCAAGTGGAACCGTGGTCATCTCTAGGAGAGATGTTCCTGGAAAGCAAGGGAAGGTTTTTGGAATATCCATGGAGCCTTCATCCCTGGTGGCTTACGTCATAGACAAGTTGAATGAGGTTCAATCATCCCTTTTGGAAAGGGCAACAACTTTTCGTGATAGGTAAGTTCTAACCATTTTGTTATTTTGCTTGCAGTACAATGAACTGCATTTTCTGCCGCCACTTTTTCTTCCATTCGGTTTTCATTTGATTATAACTGTAGTTTGACCTAAATTACCAGAAATATCATGGGCGAAAACAAGAAAACTGACTCCAATGAAGCACACACATGTTCTATAAGTATGCTACAAGGACAAACTAAAATTCTTCATTGTAATAGCTCTAGGACCTAGTTGCATAATGAAAGATGAACATCTATTTTGCCTTTAGAAGCATCTAAGAACAATGCACTTGTGACTAAGCTTAAAATAGAAGTTCAAATTTGGACACTGTAAAAAGTCAAGAGTGATAATCCTAAGTTTGTAACTTGTTAATAGAATATAAAGCATTTTTTTACACGTAGTATGCAATGCATTCAGCATTCTGTACCAATTATAAATGCAAATTATGCAAACCTTAACAAGCTTTTGAGCTTACCAGTTGTTGAAGTGATATTTAACCTTCACAATATTTTTGTTGGCTATCAAAGTTTTTCAATGATCACAGGTTTGTGGATTATAATATGTGTATAGTTTGTATAAAAGATTTACCCATCACCATTTGCCTTTGTGTCTGCGTTTCATGTCTCTTTTTCTGTTGGATATTGAGTTTCTGTTTGATTTGCTGTTGCCTTATATTATTCCAGTAACATTGTGGACGTGTATTCATATAATGAGCTTAAGGAGGCAATAGCTCAAGGAAAATGGGCGAGGGGCCCTTGGTCAGCTAGGTAAACCTCTTCTTATATTTTCATTTGTTTCGCATCTGGTGTCAGTTCTTGTTTATTTTTTGTTGGTGATCTGAGACCGATGTGTTAATGCAATACTTAACAAACCAGTGACGAGGAAGAATTGAAGGTGAAAGAAGAAACAGGAGCAACCATTAGATGTTTCCCTTTTGAGCAGCCTGAGGGACCAAAGAAGTGCTTGATGACGGGCAATTCAGCAGATGAAGTTGCAATATTTGCCAAATCTTATTAGCAACTTCTGTCGCTTATTGGCTTTTTAGTTTGAGAATTGATTACACTGTCAAAGTGATAAAGGGTTAGTCTGGCCTTCATATTTAAATGGCACCATTAAGAATAGTAAAAGTGCAGGAAAGGAAAATGTATGTGCCCTTTGACAGAGGTCATGTTGTAATGGAAGGGACTTTAACACTCATTATGCAAGCAAAGCACACACCACATAAATGTCGCCGTCAACCAAATTAAATTCAATTTTTTTGTTGTTTTGAGTGAGGAGATTACCAACATAGGGATAAGTTTAATTGCATCTTGTGTGCGTATTAAATGTAAAACTCGATTCTCTCAACCCGACTGGGTGAATTTGCTCTTCATTTGTTGTCCATCTCTACTACATCTGGCTTTCACAACTTGAATATGAAAAGGTTAGTGTGTCTAAATTTGTACTGTTAAAAGGACTACTCACTGTAAGTTAATGAGTTGAAGCAGCTCACTTTGTTTTGTAGCGACCATTCAATTAAAGTGTTAATGCATGCTTGTGCGACGGTTCAGATTCAAGAGTGTTGTAAGGGAAAAAAGAGAACAGCATACTAGAGAAGATTTGTGACTTGTACAAACAAAATGGTAATTGGGGTAATTAGTAACACTCGACAACTCGAGCCCAAAGTGTTCTTGTCATAAAGTTATACTAATTTTACTAATAAAAATTCCTGAGCAATCCATCTTTTATCAGTAAATTCCAGAGCGATAATTTGAGAAAAAAGAAAACTAAAGTTGAAATATGAATCCCCAAATGGACCTATTGAAATCAAAATGTGTACTATTCACTATCTTCTACCTTTCAATCATTAGACCTTCGCCTTTCTTCTTTCTCTCTACTTCTTTACAGTAACTCTTAACCCTTGAACAAGCTGAATACATTTTTGACAAATAGAAGTAACAATAAAACCTCAATACTTATTTGCAAATAGCCAAAAAAACACAGATTTCAAGAAAAACCAAATGGAAAACAAGTAAATGGAAAACCTCCATCACACAGGTGTAGATTGCCAGAATCTATACTGTTTCTAAAGATTACCCTGCCAAATAGTAAGCTTTCTGTATGACCTTGCAATTTATATTCGTTTGTATCATAAAAGGCTCTGGTATCATCCGACTTCAACACATCTTTATTTGCTTCTTTCTCAAAATGCTTAATGTAATTCTTCAAGTCACCATGATTTGAATAGTTTTCTGGTGACTTGTGACCAAAAGAGAACTGAAATTGTTGTCCCCTTGCTGGATCACTGCCTCTTTGCTCGACTTGATCTAGTAGAGGATCATCATTGTAGCTGTTAGCTGTTAAACTTGAATCCTCATGACTATTTGGGTGCTGAGTGTGGCCAGCTACTATCTGTAGAAGCAAATAAACTTTATGTATGACCAAATTGTAGTCCACCATCACGATTCTTCACTGTAATTTAAGATGTTATTCTCCTAATAGGTGTGCCAATGAATAAGGGTAGGGAAAGGAGAAAAGGAGAGGATATTCTAATACAGGTTCATGACCATATGAATTTTCATGACATTTCAAGGTTGCTTCTCTGCTCGCTTAAGGTGATAAATAAGCAAGAGAAATAGAGCTTAGATATTTCAATTCCATACATAATTTGCTGGTCTAGACCGGGGGACGGTAGAGGCTGCTGCCAGAGGAGGCTAGTAGTGTTAATTGTATAATTATGAATTAAAGATCATGCTTCAGTGCCTCACAAACAAGGCCTATGGAGATGGCATATTAAACATCTCACAAGGTCACCATATCTGCAACCCACACGAATTAAAAATAAAAGGAAATGAAAACTGAACGAAAAGGGATAGTTAGAAGGGAAGTTGTATCTCCATTTACACAAGGGGCAGGGTGATTTTCCAGTTTCTATGCGATCCGAGTCCCATTAGGGGTCTACAATTTTATGTTTACGTTATTTCATATTTTTTAATGAGAAAAAATTGTTCAGGATTTGGATTTGTGAGGGGTCTACAAAATTCTTTTCTTTTATTTATAATCGAGAAAGAATGGTCCAAGGACCAATGGCATATGGTGCAGCTTGGCGGAAAAAAGGTCCACCCCTTTAAGCTTGCTAAATATGGCAAGAACCTTTACTATAAAAATATTGAGTCTTTCAACTGCAGTCACTTGCAGTTTACACTACTTCGATAACTTTTTAAAGCAGGATATTATTAAGATAACTTTGGTTCCTTGAACCGAGGGTCTACCAGAAACAACCTCTCTGCCTACATAAGGTAGGGGTAAGGTCTACGTACATACTACCCTCCCCAGACCCCCCTTGTGGGAATACACCGGATATGTTGTTGAAGATAGATTTTAATAGTCACAATGAGCAGTAAAGTACATATGTCTTGATATCGGGGAAGCAATGATATACCAATCACCTCAGGAGAATATGAAGAATAATCCATCACACAGACATCTGCCTTTCAGTGACAATCATAAAACCAGTATTTCAATTATTCAAAGATCAGATGAATGAAGTTAAAACTATCGATCAGATAAAAAAAAGAACCTGTTCGTAGTTGGAGTAACTTACCGGGAAAGACGTTGACATAGTGCTTGGACTCCCTAGTAGGATGGGACCGGTTGCACCAGTTGTAGTAGTAACTCCACCTAAGCTGTGAGATAGGTCTTCCGGTGCTGAGAAGTCAGAGCTATCAAAAGTTGATATGGATACACATTCATCAAAATATGACAGTGCTTCTTCAGTAAGACGTTTTGACATTTTTTTCCTCTCATTACTTCTCTGCAGTGGAAATACAAGGACAAATAGTGTAAGCATACATAGTACGATGTCAAAACAACTATGGCAGACAAGGCTCATAACGGCTTCTAAATTGTTCAGATCACAGTGCCTGAGTTCAAGATTCAAGTTCAGTGCAGATCTAGGTGGTGCCTCTCCAAAAAGAGACATTAGAACTTTTTCTTTACTCTTCATAGCAAAAGAACACGTTCAGTAGTTGCTGAAGTTAAATGGCAAGAAGGATGAAAGAAAGTAACAAAAGGACATGACAAACACAGCTACATCTCATTGTCTTGTGTGTGTAATACCAGATGGATGTGAAAACTTCTAACAACAACAGTGAACCCAGTGTAATCCCATGAATGGGGTCTAGGGAGGGTAGTAGTGTGTATGCAGACGTTACCCCTACCTTATAAAGATAGAGAGGTTGTTTCCGATAGACCCCCGCTCAAGGAACAGTGGAGATAAGGCAACAAGTAGTACACAATAGTAACAACAATATAATAAGGTAACATGCATGAATGACACAACATGTAATAGTAAAGAATCATGAATAAGATAGCACAAAATTAGTCCTAGTACTACTGGAAAGCCTAGGAGGAACACACTACTAGTCAACCTACAACCCTAATCCTCGACCTCCACGTCTTTCTATCGAGGGTCATATCCTCGGTAAGTTGGAGCAATGAAAATTTATAATCTAGTCTAATCTTGTAGAACCACATATCAATCTTAAAGTAAACATTTGTACGATACATCTTGTGGATAAGTTGGGCCTTCTGGCCAACATACAATCATACTGGTCTCACAAAGTTTTATAGAGCTTGCATTTTCACTTTGGTAAGTATTTCTTATCGCATAGCAATCCTGTAGCACTTCCCCACTCCAGCCATACTAAATAAAACCCCATATGGTTTACTTTTTTTTTTTTTTTTTTCATATGCTTTACTTCATCTGTAACAAAGGAGGTTTTTTTTTTTGTGGGGGGGGGGGGGGAGGAGGAGGAGAGAATAAGGAAAAAGAGTTAAAATATGCAACCACAAGATTGGGTCCCAACTCTCTGGATCTAGAGGTAAGAAAGAAGAAAAGAGGAAAGGCCAGCAGCTCTCTCAATCTCAAGCCAGAGGATTACAAAGAGAATTCTGATGCACCTATCTCTGCATATACTGCTGCACACACACAGTTGTTGCTATTAATACTTCAGTTTGCTCTCACAGCATCCAAAATGCCCGGGAAAACTATTGCAGCTAAAGAAGTATACCAACTTTATATACTACATCAACAAGAAGAATATCATATTATGACATGGATATAGTTTAAATTTTGCATTTAGCACCTTTTCTTTTTCCTCTTTTCTGTTTTAAGTTAGATATGGAGAAGGCAAAAAACAAAGAAAACCTACTTTTCTTCCTGCACGAGATCTCTGAGGAGGTGAGGGCTTTGTACCAGACAGTATCTCCTTGAGAATCCTACTTATCTCCTGTCCTCGATGCTCTTCAACAGCCAGATCTGATCGAAGTTTTCTAGCCCGCTCTTCAGACTGCAAAATTCATGTAACAGTGAACTTCACTGGATGATAAGGAGATTTAAAGAGAAAAGTATGAGTACAGTTGTAACAGTGGTATCAGAAACCGTGAGATCAGAATATTCTTTAGTTTTAGCCCTATTGCCAACCATAAATGTAACAAAATCTGAGCCAACCAACAGAAATTTGGTGCACTTTCACTTTAAACAGCAGATACAGCAGCACCATAAAAGAACGGCCAAAAGAATTATTCCCCTATCAATCCTGAATGAAAAGAATCACCTCATCAAGTTTCCTGGCATATTCCCTTCTGATGTCTAAAGCTAATTCAACAGCCCCAGAGTTGACCAAGTTAGGTGGGATATCAGGAACATTAGCAGTTGCAATAGCATTAACATTGTTCCTTCGGATAGCCTAAAATAAACACCAGATAAGAAAAATTGTAAGAGCCTTTTAAGTAAAAGCATGCATAATAACAGCACATGCTTAAGTTGAAAACACGTTCATCTTTATCCCAGAAAAAAGAAAAGTCACAGATATCAGTAATTACATTTTTTCCACGACCAACATGGACAATGAAAGTACGACATTCCTCCGCAGACAAAAAATTTCACCTTTCAAAAGTCTTTTGATTTCCCTTCTCACTAGTAATCAAATGCCATATGCATATTTATATCAATGACCAAGATGAATTAAATAATGCCACATGCATATTCATATTAACGACTAAAATGGATTAAAAAGCCACATGCATGCTCATATTAATGACCAAAATGGATTAAAAAGCAACATGCATAGTCAAAGTAATAATTGAGAATCATCACGAAAATAACACTCGCATCCTTGCAAAATCAACTTATAAGACAGTACTTATAAAAAAGGGAAGTATCTGAAAAATGTTAATCAAATATCCTCGAATAGGACAGCTAACATTACTAGCACCGACACTAGGTAGTTTTTATACCATCAGATACTGTGGCATTTACTAGAGGTAGTTATTCTTGTATCCATGATACCATTAGAACTTACATCTTCAAGGTCAGTCTGAATATCAGAAATAGCACGCCTAACTTCAGAGCGAACAGTTTCATATATTCCACTAGTAGCAGTATCAGCACCCCACTGGCCACTTTGATCTGACTGAAACATAACAAAGATGCCAAAAACATGTTACACGGAGTATCTACAGAAATGGAGAGAATTACACTTTTTGCTCCTCAGCTGTTCACCCTCTGACAATTTTATACCCTAGATTCTGAAGTTCCCATCCTAGTCCCAGTTATATCACACATAAAACTTTGTTTCCATGGAACTAAGTCAGATCATCACATTTTACTAGAGGACGACTTCATATTTATTTGGTAGATATGATAGTTACCCCACTATAAACTTTTTAATATTCTTGAGCAAATGAACTAGAATCACAAAATTTACACAGTCCTCATGCTTTTTGTTCCTCCACGATCATATAGGTGTATAATCAATATACAGAATAAGCAGTTAAGGCATGCTATCGAAGAGGTTCCTAATTTCATGTCATCAGCTAAGGAAAAACTTGTTTATATTTAACGAATAGTCCATGTAAAATGAAGAGGAGTGAAAAATCCACTTGCTGCCTCTCTTCCAACTGATGGTGCCACAAACCCACCTGCACCCCCCCCCCAAACCCCTTTCCCTAATCAGCGATGCTGACTCTATCAACAGGGCTCCCGACTCTACCATAAACTATACACCTGTTTTCCAAGTTTGCTTTTCTTTATCAAGAGTAAACCCACCTCTTCCCAAACATAAACACGGGAAGGCTTGGAGAGAGATGCAACCCGGTGGTTAGTGCAAGTTATTCACTCACATTTTGCTTTATCCTTCCATCGTTTTTAGTTTGGAATTAAAATGCCAAAAGCAGGTAAAAATAGCTCTTCTGACAACTTTATGGCTGTTTGGATTAGTATAAAGAGAACAATTAACAGGAGGACCAATTCTGATGACAGAACAAAAGGATGGAAATTTTGGTAACACAAAAATACAAGAGATCCTATTGTCGGAAACCATACAACATACTTTCTTGCAAGAAATGCGACGTTAATTCCTATTTGACACGCGCCAAAAGCATACTTTCTAAACAGTGTGAGGAAGAGACACAATTATTAAATCGTTAGATAAACAGGATATGGCTATCATGCGGATTTCCGAGGACATGGCCCTTGATAGGAACGCCTGGAGGTCTAGTATCAGGATTGTAGGATAGGGACCTCTAGTATTACACGCTCTCCTTCCGCGGGGTAGGACCGGGGTGTGGGGCTCACCCATATAGGCTTGATATATTGTATGGCATACCATTTTCTTATTGTAAGGTTTTACTAATGCCCTATGTTTTGTTCCTGTGTATCCTGTCCTTCTATATGTCATGTTATTTTTTGTCTTTGTTTACTCATATATTTATGTGATTTATGCTAACATCACTAATGCTTGTCCTTTTTCTTTTGTTTTGTTTTGTTTTTTTCTTTTCTTTTCTTTTCTCTTCTTGTCTTTGCGCCGAGGGTCGATTGGAAACAACCTCCCTGCTCTATCGGGCAGGGGTAAGGCCTGCGTACATATTACCCTCCCCGGACCCCACCCTGTGGGACTATACTGGGTAGTTGTTGTTGTTGTTGTTGTTTAGATAAACAGGAGTAAGATATGCTCCAAACAAGAACTCACCATCATTTGCTCACAAAAAGCTTTTATGGTCTTATCTTCGGCTTCTGACAAAGAACATGCTGAAACTCCATCTTCCCAATTTGAAATATGCACACTACACTGGAAAAGAAAATGATATATGATATCACAACTGCAGCCTAAAAAAATTGAATTCGGTTATTATGCAACCATACAAATTATACTCACAGCAGAATCATCTTCAGAATACTCAGTGACTTGACCATGCCTCATTGCTCCTGGGGAGCTCTTGGCCAGGCCGCTTCTATCAATATCATTTCTAACTATATTGGATTTTTTTGGACTGTTAGCTACCTTTTTCGACAAAGGTCTTTGTACGGTTTTTGATTGTAGCTCCTTTTCGCTCTAAGATCACATTAAATTTAAGTAAGAATATAACACGTAAAAAGGCCCAATCTGAATAGAATTCTGACACACCAAAACAATAAGCAAATGTAAAACCAAGTTCAAATACAGCACAGATTGCACACATATAGTAGGCAACTTCCAAAATACATTATTGGGTTCTGTAAGCGTATAACTCATCATATATTATACCCTTTTCAGAGCAAACAGCATAAATTCTTTTAGTAATTTAAAATACAAAGCAGTTGGCATGCTTGTCTTCCCTGGGAATGACAACTCAAATAAAATGAGTACTGCCCATCTACGTTGTGAAACAGAATGAATAGTACACATATAGACTACCCAATCACATCTGATAGTAATAATGGTTCACCAAGTCACTGCCAGCTTGTCACTTTTACCGAAAATGATGCTACCGCTTTTGAAGACCATGGCATTGCATCGATCATACTATGAGCACATGCCAAGGTGGAAGACTATCTGTTCAAATTGAGAAACTCCAGCCTATCTATTTTCTTGGCCTATTTGAATCAGCAGAAAGTCATCCAAAGACAATTTAAACTTATGACATACAACCACATGTTAAGTGTTGCCATAAACTATACATCCAGCTTATGCATAACATCTCAGATTCACCTACGACCTCCAAAATCAAACTACCATTCCATATTAATAGATTAAATGATAACCAGAAAAAATCAAAATTTGCACAATTTAGTACTATAACTCACGATTAACTGTACTTTTAAGTCAAAACTACGATATTTTACATCAAATTGTTGCTTGAATATTTTCTTTTAAACCAAAACCTCAATGATTTGCCAGCATTTTTATTTTAGTTTACTTTTGCTTACCAAATACTAAAGGATAAATGAGAAATATCACTCCTAAAACAGGTCAAAATCAATCCAATAGACAACTAATTTGTAAATTTATTCCAAATTGCAAAAGCGAAAACTTCCAAAATTGACGAACAAAACATTAGATGACATACCTCATAAGCAGATCCGTAGTGTCCTCTGGACACAGAGCGACCTCGAACTCTAGAAACACTTCGCCCAATCCCATTTTTAACACCGGAGCTTCTCGTAACCGTCCGTCCCCTTTCTTCCGCAACATCACTAACTGAACTTTTCCTTGTTTCGCTAAAACTCTCCTTTTCCTTCAATTTATCTTTGTCGTTCTCGGTCCAAAAGAGAGGATTGTCGCATTTATTGGAGAATTCTGAATCAATGTCGAGTTTTGACGAAGTTCTAGAAACGGCGCTTACGCTCAAGGATCGTTTTCGAATAAGAGGAGGAGCTTTGGAAGTGGAGTTGCTGGTTCCTCTTCGGGAAGTGGATTTGAAGGCGGAAGTTGCCATTTACAACAGTCACGAGATTTTTGTGAAGCTTTTCGCAAAAGGAAGAAGAATGTTTTGATGATAAAGCGGAAATTACAAGAAAAAATGAATTAAAAATGAAACCAAGAATAAATGACAGTTCATTTTATTCGCGCTACTAAATTGGTCAAAGCATGTGTGTTAGCACATGCTCTACGACTGGATTAATTGGGATTGACACGGGGAGTCAAACTAAGATTTATAAATACTAAACGAAGCCTAATTGAATTATGCATATTTTGTGGTTTTGAAGATTGTTATAGTGATTATAAATTTTATAAAATGAATTTTAAAAAATGTATTTCGCTACAATGCTATATTTTGTGTAATTTGATACCAAGTTAAGTTAAAGTCCACATTGTTATACGATCACAAATGTAAATTATATTTACATCAAATACTTTTAATTTTACCAAATACTAATTTTTTTCTATTTTTTTAGCTAGAAGTATTTTTGTAAAATTTGGTTCATGCATTAAAAAATGGCTAAACATTAATTTAAAATGCTAGCTAAAATTTATTTAGTTGTCTCACAAATGACTTTTACTAAAAATCATATATTGAATTTGAGGAAGTTAAAATCATGATAGAGTAATAAGTACTCTCCATTACAAATAAAATATCTTCAATTCGAGTATAATTTTTTTTTTTCCTTTAAAAGCTTTAAGTTGAACTTTTGGGCGCAAATCCGGATAAAGCGGACATATATGCACTAATTGAATTTGGGGCGAACCCAATATTGGGCAAAGAGCCATACAGTCCTCTACATACAGATAGGCTCTGTAGCCAGGAGATACGCCCTCTCACGTGCTACTAAGCAAAATCTTGGCGCGCAATTAAACCCCTCCTCCAAAATCACTAGGGTTTTAGCACTTCAATCCGACAAAGTTTCCGATATCTCCGCTTTTCCCCAACATAGCTGAGCTTCTTCAGCTTCTATGGCATGAAACTACACACTCTTAACCCTCAAACCCCATTAACACAATCCAATCCCATGGCTTTTTCCACCGGAATCCGTCTACTACGCTGCTACCACCACCACTTTACTTTCACTGCAACACCATCCCGCTTCTCGGGACTTCGGAAAACATCGTCGGAGCTCCGGTTTCTTTCCTCGGTCACTCCGTCGCCGAGGAAGCAACTCCGACCGGTGAGGGCCCGGCGGAAGGAGGAGGAGACTGGGGATGAAGGCAATGGGAGTGTTATTCTGAGAGATAGAGGCGAAAATGAGGGCGGAAATGGAGGCGAGAGAATTGTACCTACCGAGCTCCACAAGGAGGCGACGGAGGCATACATGTCTTATGCCATGTCAGTGCTGCTCGGTCGCGCTTTGCCCGACGTCAGGGACGGGTTGAAGCCGGTGCACAGGCGAATACTGTGAGTTTTCTTACTTGAGAAATGGGTGGTTAAATGCGAAGTTACCCAAGGGATATTGGTGTTAAAGCTCAATTGGATGCATGGAAAAAATAACTCTGATTTCGCCAGTCACTATTGCTTATTCTTTTTTGTGATTATCACGGCTATATGAAGCTTATGTTACTTAATTTATGGAACAAAATTCAGCAAATATCTAGAAGTTATACTAAAGGTGTACTCTTAAAGCATTTTTTTTCTTTATCAAAGTAAGGAAATGTATTTTATAACACTATTTTGTTGGCTCTTTAGAAGCTGCAATCGTTTTAGTAGGATAGAGGGAGCAATAGGATATTTGGGAGAAACGTTTAGTCTTTATAATCTACATAATCAAACTAATTGGACCTTCTGTCCAAAAAACTCGGATTAGCATTGCAAAACACATAGTAATAAATAGAAGTGTTTTACACATAGAATATTGCCACTTAAATTAAGAAAATGCCAATGATGGTTAAAATGTTTTATGCGTAGACTTCTTCACGTGATATTCCACCGGATATCTATTATTTCCCACAAATCCATGTACTGGGTATCTCTACCCACTAAGACTTAGGCAGTTGGTTAATTTCTCAGACCATAAATCTTAATGTAATTAAATTGTAAGTCACGACTGCGTGTTGCTTGCTTAATTCTAAATAGCTGTAATAGATTTTTCCTTTACACCTGGTCCCATTTTGCTACTATTTATAAACTTTTACTCTTATACCCCCCTCCCCAACCCACACCCAAAAGAAAAAAGAAAGATTGAATAGCCAAAAGCAGGCCTATATGCCATCTGATTCATGTTTCTCACGACCGAGTGTTGTAGAACTAATTTTCAATTTGAAAATGTGCACCAGAGGTTAACATTTTGGTAGAGATTTCTTCGCCTTATATTAGTTGTTTTTGTACTATCTGCTCTACTTATCGTTTGAATCTGTATTGGATTTATAAAAGTTATTGGTATTTTGGCTGCAGATACGCGATGCATGAATTAGGGCTTTCTTCCAAGAAACCGTATAAGAAATGTGCAAGAGTTGTTGGAGAGGTTATAGCCCATCTTTGTTTTCTCCTATGCCTACGTGATAAAATAATGATTATCTGCTGCAAGTATTCTTGTGCCATATCTATTGCAAGTATCTTATTGTGTTTCCTCTCATTTTTTAGGTGCTTGGCAAGTTTCATCCCCATGGCGACACTGCAGTCTATGATTCCTTGGTTCGAATGGCCCAGGTAATATCAAAGGATTAACACTTACAAAAGGGGTGTCGATGCCAGTAGTTTTACATTGATTCAGTGTGGCACTTTTCTAACTGCTTTCCAAGTATGAGTTGTCAGCAAATAGATGGACCCGGCAGAAGAATAACTGGAGTAGAACCAAAATAAGTACTTCCATTTTATGTCGCTTCATTCTTAAATGTGGTAACTGAGATATCAAAGAACTTATATCTTGTGAGAATCACAGGCTCGAAGCTCATCTCTGCCTGCTATAAGTTTTTAAAGGAAACTCTTGAGAAAAATTCATGAGCTGTTGAGAATCATTGGCAAAGAAAGAATTCAGGAGATTCCAAAAAGTTACTACGTAGATTTATCTCTGGTGATGGACATGTGTTTATAAATTTCGAGAAATGAGTGACAAACTGCTTTAGCCCCTCCTGTAAAAAGGTAGTTCCCTGTCAAGAGAACTTTATTTAGAGCTGGCTGGAGAAAGTCTCCTAGTAATTTTGTTTTGGGGGTTCTCAATAAAAATGAAACAGCAGAACTGAAAAGTTTTACGAGCGCCAAGTATCTAGATCACGAGTTTGTCATAGAACTTGTTATCAAACTCTAGGGCCAGATCCAATTCTGATTGTTGAGTAGTTAAATTGGTCTGAATTTTTTCCGCTGCATTTTGTAGTGTGCTTGGCTACTGGGTACTATTTAGTTCTTCTGCAACCTTTTCATGATATAATATTTTCCAGGATTTTTCCTTGCGATCTCCACTTATTCGAGGGCATGGAAACTTTGGTTCAATTGATGCAGATCCTCCTGCAGCTATGCGGTATACTGAATGTCGACTGGAAGTAGGTTAAACCCAGCCTTTCTGTGTTTTCTGAATCTTTGAGTGCATTGTTTTGGAAACTGTTGCTTCTTAACAAGTGCTCAGGTTCAAATTCTAAGGCCACCAGCATGAATGTGATTAATATAGTTTGTGTTGATAGTGGAGAACAATAATAACTTCGATCTCCTATCCTTTCTTGAATCTAATCAGATATGTAGGTTTTATCACCATTCAGAATTGTCTTAAATGTTGTTAAAACTCAGTTAAATGAGCAAGAAGTTCACATGCAAGTTTTGTCATGACATTGGTATCTGATCTCTATTGTTCTGTTTTATGTGAGGAAGTTGTAGTTGTCCTTATGTCATAATGAAACTGTTGTTCCTGACCTGCTTATTTTTTTCATCAAAAGAATCTTTATCTGAAATGAATCCTAGTCTTGATCACATTATTGCTAACCTTTTCGATCATGCTTAAGTTATTGATATGAATTCCTTTTGGTTAGAGAATAGTACCTGAAGTGTGTCCTATAAGGCTAAGTTTATTGCTGTCTGTATAATTTTTTTTGACATTATTTAAGCAACATATTAAGCTCATCATTATTCCTCTCAGGCACTCACTGAGTCCATGCTATTAGCAGACCTGGAGCAGAATACAGTCAGTTTCCCTCCTTTAAATTAAAATTTGTAATACGTTACAGCTGGATGGAAGCTCTGTCTTAGGTTCTTTACATTATGTTTGATGTGTTTCAGGTAGATTTTGTCCCAAATTTCGACAACTCTCAGAAAGAACCATCATTGCTTCCTGCTCGTGTTCCAAACTTGTTGTTAAACGGTGCTTCCGGGATTGCGGTGACCAATTTGACTCTGTTACTAGCTAATTAGTAGCTTTTTATGCCCCGATATTAGGGCAAATGATATCAGAAATATTTCTAAATATGATGAGTTTTATTTATATTCTGCTGTTTTCAGGTTGGCATGGCTACCAATATTCCCCCCCATAATCTTGGGGAGCTCGTTGATGCACTATCTGCACTGATTCATAATCCAGAAGCCACGGTAGACATTTGTCTCTTAAGACATGTTTATGAATATATCTCTTGCCTCCTTACCTTTTTATGTGAAATCATTGATTGCTTTTCTTTGCATTGAAGAACTGAAGAGGAGAGAATATACATGTTCCAAATGTTTGTTTCCTGCTCTTATTCCAATTTTACATTAGTTTCCATGTTTGGTTTTTGTGTTATAACAATGGTCAGTTACTTCACAATCTATTGTTTCTTTGGCAATGATCTTGGTCTCAAATGCTAAAATGCAACCTCTCTATGGGCTTGCGGTAAAGATTCTGATTTTATACATTTGGATTTCTTGTTCTCCCACGTACTTCATGTGTGAATTTTATTTTCCTGTAGAAAAGAAGGATTCTGCACATACTTGTCTGTTTTTCAAGTATTCACTTATACTTATATTAACATGTAAACCTTTTTTATTCAAATAGTTTCTAAGTTCTCTATTTCATGTGCCATACGCCTACACCTATTTGGAGCTTTGGTTGACTGCTGAAATTGAATCATCTCCCAGTTTTAGCTTAGGCCATTGTTTATGAGTCAGAGGTTTCATATGCTAAATTGTAAAAAGCTTGTGATGACTGCTCTTGTTTCATATCTAGCTGCAAGAACTGTTGGAGTACATGCCTGGACCTGACTTCCCAACTGGTGGAATAATTATGGGCAACATTGGGTAGGTTTTCTTAGCTCCCGTTTCTTACTCTTTCCCACTTCCCACTCGCTCGTAAAGATTGAAGAGAACATAACATAGAGTCTTAGACGCAGTGGCTCCCTCAGTGTGCATATTTGTGCCCAAACAGGAAAGAAGTGTTTGTTGTGGTACTTGGGGATGAGCTTACTTCTTAAATTTCTTTCCTGAGGCAGGTTTCTAGAAAATCCTGTAACTCTTGCCCTCTGAATGTGGTGTCTATCGTGTGACTAATTTTTTTGTTGGAAAGCACAGATGACACATGGATGCATGTATATCAGTGGCGTAGCTAGGAATTTCGTCAAGGGTGTTGAAACATTAAAGAATTCCATAATTTTTTTGTCGATGAATGGTGTATCAAATTTTTTGGATCAGTTACTCAACATTTAGCTAAACAATAAAAATACTTTAAATAATTCAACTATAATTTTATAAATCAAAATTAAAATAATAAAAAGATAACATTAGAAATTTACTGATAAAGAGCATAAAACCAAAGTGTGAGTCGGGAGGATTTGTAGTTTGTAAAGAGTTTTTGTTGAATAAATTTTTGTAGAGCTTGACATTTTAAATTGTAAAATTTATTTAAGAAATAACTTTTAGTTATAAAATTACTTTTAAGATTAGTTGTTTATTTCTTCAGAAATTTTAAGTTCTAAGAGTTATTTTGTTAGGAATTTTTCTAGATTAAAAAAGAATCAAATAGACCACACATGGTGATCTCTGTTTAGTTTTGGCAAATAAAATGGGCAAAAATTTAACTCGTGATCTACACATCACTTTGAAAACTGCTAGACTGCCTCACTTAACCGTGTTATGGGTGTTCATGATATAATATATAACCATGTAAAGTAGTATTTAACTTATATACACAATATAATTTGCGAAGGGTGTGCGCTTGACCACCCTTGGCATAGGGTGGCTACGCCATTGATGTATGTAATGTATAGATGGGTCTTATAGTATCCAATCTCTGGTCTTTGGTACGCCATATAATTTAAGATGATAAATTTGTGGCATGCACTGCCAAAAATGGATTCAGTTTTACCATCTGGCTTTTAATTTTTCTTTAACAACTTATGATTGGCTATGGTGTGATTTGGTTCAAAACATTATTCAGCTAGAAAGATGCTTTAATCCTTCCCTATGCCTTTAATAGCGTTAAAACAAGTTTTATCCTCAAATAGGCCAATTAGGATGATACACCTTTTCTTGTATGGGAAGCCATTAGTTTGGTAATTGCCAGCTACGCAGTTGAAGGAGGAGCCTAAATTGTACTTATAAAAAAAGTTTATTTATATGGCAGTCCCTTGTTAAAAATTCTTAGTTTATACTCCCTCCGTTTCAATTTATGTGAACCCATTTGACTGGGCACGAAGTTTAAGAAAATGGAGAAGACTTTTGATCTTGTGGTGTAAAATGATGCACCTTTATTTTGTGTGGCTATAAATCATTGCATAAAGGTAAATTGTTTCCAAATAAGGAAAGAGGTCATTCTTTTTGGCACGGACTAAAAAGGAAATATGTTCACATAAATTGAAACGGAGGGAGTATGAGTTAATTTGTGCATGGCGCTCCGCTGCTTTTCCATGTTTTGGTAGCGAGCTACTTCTTGAGATGTTTATCCTTTTTTGAGCTCGTGATAGAATTTTACCTGATTGCTCTCCTCTTTGATCCGAAAAGCTTGCGGCGCGTTTCCATGAAATTGTGTTTTTTTTATGTTTTGTGGGAGTCTATCTTCTCCATTTGGAAGGTTAAGATCCCTGTCAAAATAAAGTGATAGTCTTTGATTTATGCAAGATTGAACAATGATGACTAATATACCTAGGGCTAAGCACCCTAATGTCCTGTATTTTTGCTTAGAGACTAGAATTATTCTGTTCAGGGGTTTCAGTTGGTACAAACCTTTACCTCTTCTGCCCTGCCCTGCCCGAGTAAGTTCAGTGAGTCTAGATCAAGTATGTGATACTTGCAGCTGCTGTGTCGAGTATATCTTTCTTCCTCCATTTCAGAATGCACACAAATCATGTATATTTAGTGGCACTGGCAGCTTGATTCTTTTCCCTTTCCTCTAATTTTAGGCTGGAAATTTGTTTTCTTTGGGAAATTTCTGGAGATAAACTCATACGGAAAGAGAGAATTCGAAACAACTGGACACTAATATCTACTGAACACATTAGTTTTTTTCCTCATTCCCCTCCTAAATATGCATCCTCTCTGAGAAAATTTTATTTTTGTTTTTCTTTACGCTACCTCTTTGTTTGTAATTTTTTTTGATAAATATCATCATTTTTACAGAATTCTGGAGGCATATAGGACTGGAAGAGGACGAGTAGTAATTAGGGGGAAGACTGATATTGAATTACTTGACTCCAAGACGAAACGTGCTGCAATAATCATCCAAGAGGTTCCTAGCTCTGCCCTTTTTTTTTGATTTAGAAGTAGATTACTCTTCTAATTTTAATTTGTGTTAATATTTGATTATAATTGAAACAGATTCCTTATCAAACAAACAAAGCCTCTCTTGTCGAGAAAATTGCTGATCTTGTGGAAAATAAGGTACCTTTCTGACGAGTAGCATGTAATCTTTTTTTGATAACTGCGAAGTTCCTTCTGAGTTAGTCCAATCCCTGTTTGTCCACATGTTTGAAATTTCAAAGTGTGTGCCTGCCATTATATAGCTTATTAAAATACTCAATACATTATTCTGTTGAGTGACATATCTCATTGCCACTACTGTACTCTGCGCTCACTTAAATACCAGGCTCCTTCTGGATGAAGTGAACAGACACTCAATAACATACTTCACCCGTGGAGTAGCATATATTATCAAGTGTCTGAACCCTTCTTTCACTGAGCCGATGGTCTATCTGCCCCTATCGGGGCAGGGGTAAGGTCTGCGTACACATTACCCTCCCCGGAATTTTACTCGGCGTTGTCAACGGCGCGCTTAAAGCGCGCTTAAGCCCTGAAGCGAGGCTCAAAACACGCTGAGCGCTTCGCCTCGCTTTGTCGGCGCTTTAGTGTCGCATCAAAGCTCAAAGGCAATACTTTTCCTTGCCAATGAGTGTAATCTTGAAAAAACAACCTTAAACAATTGATATTTCACTTTATCTTAAATTATTTTCAATTTTTTTGTCCATGTATTTGTTATTAATGCTTGTAACGATTAGTCTTGGAGACTACATGCATATTTTTACTTTTTCTCCGTTGCGCCTTTTTTCATTAAACCTCATACTTTATTTGTGCTTTGCGCTTAAAGCCCCAACGGACCTTAAAGCTTTTTTGCGCTTTTCGTCTTTGATAACATTGATTTAATGGGTAGTTGTTGAACCCTTCTTTCAGGGAAAAAATGTTCTGTTGTGTTTTTCTTATGCACCCTTATTGTGTTGATACCCTTTTGCTCCTTTCGGATATATTTGGTTATTTAATTTTGGCAGAATAGCCTGATAGACACCTGTACTTGTTCGGTTTTGACATCTCGGCCCCTTACTCCACGAAGTTTCAACCAGACACCTGGACTCGGTCAAAACAGGAGTTGATTGTGTAGAGGAGCTTGGTCAAAACATTTTGTCTCCCCCCCCCCAAACTAAACCCAAACTCCACGAAGTGTCTGGTTGAAACTTCTTGGAGTAGCGGGGGCCCGGATGTCAAAACCAAACAAGTACAGGTATCTATCATGCTATTCTACCTTAAATTTAAACAAAATGTTGATTGTGTACATATTTAATCCTAAGTAGAGAATTTGGGACTAGAAAATGAATACACAAACTTCATTGGTCGAAGGCTCAAACAACTAACCTTCACCCATAATTTAGGCCTGCTGAGATGATACTTGCTGCGCTGCCTACAATGATACTACGAAGCGGGCTATGCGGTCACCTAGATGCCACTTATTGTGCTTAGATAGTCTCCTTCCATCCCATGTTTTCCACTGCCTAGTACATTTATATATGAAACAGTTCTGTTAATGAGGTGCTTCGGGAATGTGAGATAATATGTTAAGAATTCTGGGATTTAAGGGGCGATTAGGATTAGTAAATTGGAAGTTTTGGCAGGGACTTCCTACGCTGTAAATGCAACAACTATTGACTGCGTGAAGGGATATTCGAAGATGGAAGGGACAGAACATCCAACAGTAAGTTCAAGTTTAGATGTTTTATCAGCCTTCTGCAGAAATGATTGAAGAGAAATTCCATTGAAGACTCTCTGGGATGCTAAGGCACCTAATGATTGCATCTTCATATGATTAACACCATGGGTCCATTTTAAGTGGACAGCCTACAGAACATGAATAAGCTTTGTAGTAGCTGGTGTTGCTTTCATTTTTTCTGGAGTAAAGGATCTCCTTCGATGATAGGATCCTATGTTTGGAGAAGTGCCCTCACTCTATGATGTGGCTTCTAACGGAGAACAAAATCTACTATCTTTTGAGGAGTGCAGATTTTCTTCTTCTTTTTGCGGAATACGCATGCCATCTACACTTGTTGTATATCAATATCCACACCATTTCCACTTGATATTTACTGATTCTGCTATGTTGTTCCTATTTTTTGAAGTTTGATCTCTGAATTTTGTTGTCTTCAATATCTTGCTTTGGTCAAGAGTTGAATCACAGCACCTGATGTTTTGATTCCCTTTCTTGCCAGATTTTGGAAGGAGTAAGTGATATCCGTGATGAGAGTGATCGATCTGGAATGCGTATAGTCATTGAGGTAGTTAAATAATTGATGTTCCCTGTTCCCCAATATTTGTCAATTTTATCGTATTCCATGACTCATTGACAATGATTGCATGTGTTATTCTAAACCCATCAAAGTTTAGCACTGATTGATCGTTTAGCTTTGCCTAATGCTTTCCAGCTTAAGCGAGGGTCAGATCCAGCCATCGTATTGAACAATCTTTACCGTCTTACTGCTCTGCAATCCAGTTTTAGTTGCAACATGGTTGGGTAAGTGATTATGAACCCCTTTTGGGAGCTATAGACTTTGTTTGCAAAAGAAGGAAACTCCCACTTCTGGATAACTCTGTTACAACATCACAAGGCTAACCCCTGCAGTAATCAATTGTATGCTAGAGACCTATTTTGTGCATAGGCTGCCCCACAGTTCTCTGATATCTATATCAGAAGCGTTGAAAGTTTTGTTCTTGATGAAATATAGTAATAGCTTTGTGCCTCTTGATTTCTGTTTTCGCTCTAGAATCTTATGCTTTCTGTTTGAAATTTCTTATCCTTGCCTGACATCTGTTGTCATAGTTGATTGAACAGGAGACCAGACTATTTTTAGTTTGTCCCCCAAGGTTTTGGAGTACTGATTGACTGCGATCTATTGCAAGATGCATCTTGAGTCTCCAGTTGTTATCACTTTATCAAGAAGAATAATGACCTTCCAACATTTTATTCTTCAATTAGAAGTTTATAATCTTTTTTTCTCTTGACATACTTGCATGGTTGAAAGCTTCTCTCCATGAGTAAATGGGAACTAGATTTTGGAGTTTGGAAGTTCTAAATTCTACCTCTATTTAACTGTATGACGTTCTTTCAACTCAAAAGTTATGATTCGGTAAATCTATAGGAGTTTGGGGTCATAATGTAATTATCTAATGTTGCAGCTTGAGACCATGTGGATTGGTCATGGTATTTGAATAGTCAAGTATTCACTGTACTTGTATTTATTTGTCCTCTATAGGCAATAGAATTGATGATGCCATTTTATCATTAAGCTTATAGACTATTAATGGCAGTTTGGCACAAGAAATGAAGTAGGTTGCAACCGAGTTTCCAAAAGGGACCTTTTTTTTATTGACATTATTTAATAGTAAGATGTGTACTGCTGGTGCATTGGCTTTATAATTTTCCAATACGATGGGCCTTGGATCATTTCCAGGTGCTGTTTTTTCTGCTTAGGAGGCTTAGAAAGCTCTTTTATGTCTAATTTAGTACTCTCTATATGTTGCTTGGTGTAATGAATTTTACATTGCTCACATGCCATATCCACAATTATTATCATACCTCTAACTAACTAGTTATCACTCAATATTTTTTTTTCAGTATTCTTAATGGTCAACCAAAGCTGATGGGGTTAAAGGAACTACTTCAGGTGACAACTTGTTTCTATATGGCAAATAATCTGTACTTTTATTTTTCAATTTCCATTAAATACTATGCTTAAGCATTATTGCTAGTTTTGCTTTTTCTGTAATCACCTTCTAGTTTTCTCTTTTGGTTTCCTTTTTTATGTCTAAACTTGTTTTATTTCACCTAAATCATGTCTTCTTATATCTTGGTGTTATTTATTTGGTGGTTGTGATACTTCTCCATCAAGGTTTATCTTTGACACGCATTCATCAGGCACGGAATTGTTATACCTTTTTGTATCTTGCAGGCATTTTTGGATTTCAGATGCTCTGTTGTTGAAAGGCGCGCGAAATTTAAACTTTCACAAGCACAAGAAAGAAACCATATTGTTGAGGTGTGTTAGAAGAATTTTTGTCTTAGATTACTTTTATTATTCTCAAGATAAGAAAAAATTGTTAGCCGTAGAATGCCTTTTCTTATCAGTAGTCTTAGAATGTCAGAATTAGAAGATCAAAAAATTCAAGTTCTTTAAGTTGGATTTTTTTTGATAACCACGAAATCCTCGAGGATTAATGACCCACGGTTCAAAATTCAATGGATAATGGGCCCAGCCCTCTACCCTTCTCTACTTAAATACCAGTCTTTTTGTCTGTGGTTGGGTTCGAATCCATGACATGCACCTGCCTATCCCATATATCACAAGTTACGGTCTTACCATCAGACCAAAGCCCTGGGGCAAGTTTTTAAGTTAGATATCGTCTCAAATTAAGCAAATAAAATGGTGAGTCTTGTGTTTGACACCGAAAAATAGGCTTGACTTGTATTCACTATTTTATCTATATGTTAATTTTCCTTTCTAATCTATATACATGGTATCAAGTTCTTTACAATCTTAAAATAGACCTTAATAGCTTCTGCCTACTGGCAAGCAGCTTTACGCTACTTACTTGGCCGCCGTTTTTTAGGTCGTAATTTCCTTCCATATGGCTGTTTCCTTTTCCCTTGATCGTTTTCAAAGATATACTCCTATTTCTGAATACTGTTTTGGCACCACAACTCTTTTTTTCCATGACGATTTTCGGGATACTGCCTCTTCCGGACCTCTGTTCCGGCAACAAATTTTCCTGCGAGATTTTGGCAATGATTTTTTTTTAATCAAGATTCTCGCTAAGCATTTGTCTATAATAAGAACAATTACGGCAATTTTCCGGCAGTTTGTAGCAAGCATGTTAGAAATAAAGTGTAAACCTTTAATGCTGGGTCAGAATATTAGAAGATTGAAGGAGTTAGGTTAGATATTGTCCTATATCAGACAAATGCCATATGAGTTTGTGTTTGACACGTATAAATAGGTATGTCTTGTATTCATCAAGTCATCTATGCATCTCTTTTATTTTTTTATGTACATAAGGTATATTTGTAATTTGGATTTCTTCTCTCTTTTGAAAGTTCTGGGGCATAGCTCAAGTGAAATATGTTGAGTTTATGAATAAAGCTGCTGATATCCCCTCTTCTCTCTCTCTCTCTCTCTCCCTCTCTCCATCCACTTTTGTGACTTAAGGGTATCATAGTTGGGCTTGATAATTTGGATGAGGTCATCAATACAATCAGAAAAGCATCAAGCAATGCGCTCGCGGCTGCTAGTTTGAGAAAAGGTAGCACAACTACTCACTTATACCTAAATGTTGCTTGATTTTTCACTATTGCCTGCTCATATTTGTGTTTGAAACTGCATTAGCCTTTCTCTTCTATTTTTCAAACAGTATTGTATATTTAGTGATAAAATAACTAGTAGGAAAACATTGCCATTTCCATTTCTTATCAACTTTACCTGCAGAATTTGAATTGTCTGATAAACAAGCTGAAGCTATACTGGACATAAGCCTGAGAAGGCTTACTGCACTTGAGGTATGGCATGGTGCGCTCATTTTAAAGTTTGGTGGGTGTTTTAGCTTCTTGAACTCTCTCTGACATTGTGCTTTTCTGTATGGGTAATGCAGAGAAATAAATTTGTTGAGGAGGGAAAATCTTTGAGAACACAAATTTCCAAGTTAGAGGAACTTTTGTCTAGTAAGAAGCAGATACTCCAGGTAGCCTCATAAGAACCTTTTCCCTATTTCTTTAAGGATTCGATCACCAAATGTTTGTCAATTTGTTGGTTATTATTGTACCTTTATTATTCCACTACTCAACTTTGTGTTTGTTTCGCTCATCAACAATTTAAAAAAAGCTAATCTAATGGAGATACCCAACTTAGATGGTACACCGTAGAAACAACCTGTTAGTGCTGTCTAGTGAGTTCTTTTCCTGGAACAGCCTTTTGATATTGCTCTTCTTTTCCCTTCTCCTTTGTTGGCACCTTTTTTTTGTGTGTGGGTGGGTGGGAGGGGGGGGGGTGCTTCTGCAGGCAGTACGCTGATATTCTGATTGTTCACCTCCTTGACAATGACATTCTGATATATTGTAGTTATAGATCTGTTACCTTGTTCTGATTGTTCACCTCCTTAATAATGGCATTCTGATATAATGTAGTGATACATCTATTACTTTGTCATTTGACATTAGCCTACTTGCTTTTCTGATTTCTGCAACATGAACAACCAGTTGATTGAAGAAGAAGCAATTGAAATCAAGAACAAGTTTTTCACTCCAAGGCGTTCAATGTTAGAGGATACAGACAGCGGTGAGCTTGAAGATATAGACGTAATTCCGAATGAAGAAATGCTACTGGTAATATGCGCTTTCGAGGTTTCAAAATTTTGCGTTTCATTTTTCTTCCTTTTTCTTTTAATTTTCATTGCTCCTTTATTCCAGGCAATTAGTGAGAAGGGTTATGTTAAACGGATGAAACCTGACACATTTAATCTACAAAATCGCGGAACAATTGGTAAATCAGTTGGTAAATTGAGAGTAAATGATGCGATGTCTGATTTCCTTGTCTGCCGGGCACACGACAAAGTTCTCTATTTTAGGTAAACTTGGGGTCACTTTTTTTTTCTACGTTGACTCGGATTATTTCAACATACTGCCATATGTGAGACATTGAGAAAAAATGGAATGTTTTTCCCGATTCTTTTGCTTTCCCATCTTATATTTATGGAAGAGGTACTCGGTGTGAGCTGATTGCATCCTGACAATCCCGTTATATTATCTCATTATTTACATCATTGTAAGCCCTCGATATATCTTATTCAGTTATGTGTAAGGGGGTGACTTTGCCATTGAGCATGCAGATGTTCTTATTCAATGTTTGTTTTTATTCTAATTGGCAGCGATAAAGGTACTGTGTATTCTTCTCCGGCTTACAAGATCCCTGAATGCAGCCGAACTGCTGCTGGCACTCCTCTGGTCCAGGTACTATATTTCCATCTACCGAAAGCTTGGCCTGTTACCTTCACTTCTAATTACTCATTCTTTCCCGTGATCCAGATATTGTCCTTGTCTGATGGCGAGAGAATAACTTCTATTATTCCTGTGAGCGAATTTGCGGGAGATCAGTATCTTGTGATGCTTACTGTGAATGGATATATAAAAAAAATATCATTGAACTACTTTGCGTCTATCAGGTGTACAGGAATTATTGCGATTCAATTGGTTAGTCAGCCCTTTCTTTCCCTTGAATTTACATTGTTGGTTCCAAAGCTAGCTCAGGCTTGATGCTTCCATTTGACAGGTCCCTGGTGATGAATTAAAATGGGTGAAATGTTGCTCAAATAATGATTTTGTTGCGATGGCTTCACAAAATGGAATGGTTATTTTGACACCTTGTGCAAATGTAAATTCTCTTTTTCTTTATTTTCATGGGTACCTTATTTTCAGTTTCATTTAGTGGTTCTTGTGTTGCTCTGCCAAAATGCAAAAAGAACGGGAGCTTGGCTACATGCAGAAACAAGTTTTTTTGTGGCATAAGATTCGATTATAGGATCTGAATCAAGTAATTTTTGCACCTCAATGCTAATCAGCAAACTGGGTGTTACTTAATCCGGAGAGATAGAGATTATCTCACTTACATGTCTGCAGATTTTGTGCTTAAAACAGATGAGATACATACACAACTGCTAGTGAGAGGTTATTCAATCTACCAGCTAACGGTCTGCCTCTTAGCAGCTTGCTTTGTCTGTGCTGTCTTTACGGGTTTCAAAAAATGTAGAAAGTTTGCTTTCTTCTCATGGAAGATAAAAGATAAATATCTGATAAATAAGGGATTGCATATTAGTATTTGTTTTGTAGTTGGCTTCAGAGCTCTGGTTTCCCTATTTTTTTTTTCGTTTTTCTTGTTTTTGTATTTGGATGAACAAATATATGTTCAGCTATTCAGGTAAGTGCTCACATGTGTACACTTTCTAACTCTAATTGTTTTATGTAGTTATTTCCATAATGAAGTAGGTAAATTGTTGGTGCCTTTTTTTTTTTGCATCTACTCGTGTTACTAAAGTTATTCTCATTCTTCTGATAATTTATTTTCCTTCTTTTACTGTAAATTTCTGCTCAGATAAGAGCACTTGGAAGAAATACTAGAGGCTCTGTTGCCATGAGACTAAAAGAGGGGGATAAAGTGGCTAGCATGGACATTATACCAGATGCTTTGCAGAAGGAACTGGACAAGACCTTGGAAGTTCATCAACGACAGTAATCTCTCATCCATCACTCTGTGTATCTTAGTTGTTTTGATTGTTGCTTAAGGCCTTCTTGAGACCCGGTTAAGCCCTGAAGTTAGATGAAAATCAGGTAGGCTGCTTCGCGTTGCTTGGCACTTTGCTGTAGGTACCCAAGCATTTGCCTCATCACCCATGGACTTGTCTTTAAGAGGGAGGCACTAGACAATAAATCTAGTGGGCAAATGATATATTCATTGTGAATAAACGGCACTAGACAGTAAATCTAGTTTTTAAATGATGTATTAATTATTAATAATAGAAACGATCTTTCTGATTACGTATAAATAATTAGAAATTATGTTTTAAGACTAGTCACTAGAAAACTACACCTTCACATTTGAATAAGATATTTGAAGTGGTTTTTAGCTTGGTTGACCTGCTTTTTACATCGTATAATTCACTTACCTATAGTTTTATTTTAAAATTGTTTTTCTCAGTAATTGTTGTGTGTTAATAGATATTTTTGCATTATACATATATTTATTTCTTTTTCATCATTAGTGCCTTTGTTTTCTAAAGCTCAAGCTTTACTTGTGCCTTGCGCTTAAATCACCCACTGGTTTTCCTATGCTTTTCGCGTATGTCTTAACTTAGATTACAGCCTTTAAGGCTGCTTATTTGAACACCATCGGCTCCCAAAAATGATTATTCTTATACCAATATGTCCTGGTGGCAATTGACTTGAGCCTTGGGGTTTGCTCCCTTTCAAGGTCTCAAGTTCGAAACCCACCGGGTGCAAACAATTTCTGAGGGCCATCGGACTGGGTAAAACCTGAATTAACCATGGTGCACTTGCGGGAAACTCCTTGCCGAGGGCCTGTGCACCCCCGGGATTAGTCGGGTCTCGAAGAGACTCGGACACCCGGTGCCAAATCAAAAATATGTCTTGCATAAATGAATTTGAAAAGCCTGCCTTATTTTCTGTTACTTTTTTATCTCTTCATCTCTGATATTCCGTGTACCAGAAGTAGGAGCATGGATGGCCCATGGCTGCTGTTTGTGTCAGAAAGTGGTTATGGGAAACGAGTTCCAGTTAGCAGATTCCGCACATCACCTTTGAATAGAGTCGGTTTAATTGGTTACAAGGTACACCATCATTCTATAAGCCAAAGTATAAACAAATATAAAAATCCTCATTGCTGCCCATCCTTCCTTCAGAGAAGAGGGATGTTAGCTCTCATTATCTTTGTCCAGCTTCAGTCAACTAATACCACCTATGCATTTATTCAGTTTTCATCTGAAGATCGCCTGGCAGCAGTATTCGTAGTTGGATTCTCTTTAGGAGGTACATAACCTTTATGTTCTTCTGCATGATTTGAATGTTTTAACTACTGACATGAACTTCGGAAATTCTGGTAACAATACATAATTGAAATGCTTTAAGCAGAAGATGGCGAGAGTGACGAGCAAGTTGTTCTTGTGAGCCAGAGTGGAACTGTGAATCGCATAAAAGTTCGGGACATCTCAATACAGTCCCGGTATGCGAGGTATGTCATTTCCTTGTAACATTTTTCTTTGGTCTGTAGTGCAGTAGGTTCGGTTTTCAAGTCATACCAGTTTCTGCATTTTTTGAAAATTGATTACCTTTTTATTGGAGCCTATTGGCTAAAAGATCTATTTATCATTATTGCAGGAGTCTTGTTGTTCTTACATAGGGACATAGTTTGACTATATTTTGATACCTTCTAGAGCTCCAGCAAAGCTCAAAATCAAGTAGGTTAGAAGCTTGGGTCAGTTGGTGTGTTTGAAAACTAAAACTTGAGTGATTTAACCTCGGCCTAACAAAAAACTCCAGAAAAGTTCATGAGAAAAAGGGGGAAAAAAGTTGTGCGCATAGGGAGTACTAATGATGGAAACTAAGAAGTTACTCAATTGACTAGTTAAACATTGGGGGGGGGGGTAGAAACTGAAGTAAATTGGGCAACTAGAAAATGCTAAAGGGGTCTACTTTAGGGGAAAAGGCAGAAAAGCTAATAATATCTTAAAGAACTTCAGGAGGGGAAGTCCTGTGGCATCTTACCTTTCACCATTTTGGGCTCGAAAGAAGTTGAAATATGGAAAATGAGAAGACAAACAAAAAGATATGACGAGCTGTGTTCATTTTTCGTTTTGACAAATAAACATGATCGTATTGCAGTGATTGAGAATTAGGGGTTTTAGTGGTTACCGTCCCAAGATCCTGTGGGAATCAGGTTCCAGATACCATTTACCAACTGGGATTTGATGCATTATGAATATATATGTTTGCTATAGGACGAGAAAAATTGCAAAATGGTTTTAGAACATATCCGTCAGTGAAATATCAGGAACATGAATAGTAAGGTTTTAGACCATTGGTAACTACAGAGTTTAACGGGCTTAGGTTTCTGACTTTTAGATGAAAATTTTGATGGAGCATTTGATGCTGTCAATGGCAGTGGAGAACTCTTTTCTCACAAAAAATAAAAAAATTGTCAAGTCGAACCTTTTGGTTGGTTATAAGCTAAAGAAATTTGCAAGATATTGCCCAGAAAATAGTAACGACTTGGTCGTTGCATATCAGTGAGCAGTTGAGTTATGTAAAAATCCCCAGGAAAGAAGGAAAATGAAAGAAAAAGAATCAGTAGATCCTCAGCAATTCTAACTACGAAAGCGAAAAAGAACTGCAAATTTCTAAGCTTTACAGTTTGATGATAATATAGTGACAATTGCTGCAGTTGGAATAGGAAGATTGAAACCTTATCAAAAAGAAAAAGAAGACAAATAGAAGGAAGAAATATGGGGTTGGCCTGGTGGCAATAGACTTGAGCCTTGGGGTTTGCTCCCTTTCAAGGTCTCAAGTTCGAATCAATTTCTGAGGGTCATTGGATTGAGTAAAACTTGAATTAACCGTGGTGCACTTGCGGGAAACTCCTTGCCGAGGGCCTGTGCACTCCCAGGATTAGTCGGATTTCTTAGAGACTCGGACACCTGGTGCAAATCAAAATAAAATATAAAAAAATATGAAGAGATGTTTGAGAAAAGCTTCAATGCAACGTATATAGTCTTGGTTCCAAAGAAGACAGGTGCGAAAGAATTGAGAGATTTCAGACCTATCAGTCCGATAGGGAGTTTCTACAAACTGCTCTCTAAAGTCATGACTAAAAGACTGAAGAGTGTGGTAGGAAAAATTGCTGATGCTCAACAAATGGCTTTCATCAAAGGAAGACAAATAATAGACGCAGTGTTGATTGCCAACGAAGCAGTGGATTCAAGAATAAAAAAGAAAGAACTTGGAATCTTATGCAAATTAGATATTGAGAAAGCTTATGATCATGTAAACTGGAGTTTCCTACTCAGAATGTTAGAAGATATGGGCTTTGGGCAGAAATGGATTAAATGGATGAAATTTTGCATATCAACTGTAACATTTTCCATTCTCATAAATGGATCCCCAAAAAGTTTTTTCCAATCACGCAGAGGTCTAAGACAAGGCGATCCTTTATCTCCCTTTTTATTCATTATAGCCATGGAGGGTCTGAACAACATGATCAAAACGGCTAAAGTTAGTGGATGAGTGAAAGGATTTGAGATAAACAGGAGTGGGGAAAACAATCTAGAGATCACACATCTCCAATATGCTGATGATACCCTTGTCTTCTGCGACGCAAAAACGGAGCAACTTAGATTCTTAAGGATCATTTTGGTCTTATTTGAGGGAGTCTCGGGATTACACATCAACTGGAGAAAGAGCAATATTTTTCCCATTAATGAAGTTAACAACATGGAGCAACTAACACAGATTCTAGGAGGAGAAGTTGGGTCCTTACCTTCTGTCTACCTTGGGATGCCGCTGGGTGCAAGATCCAAATCAAAAGAGATCTGGAATGCAGTCATAGAAAAGTGCGAGAAAAAGTTGTCAAGATGGAAATCACAATATCTATCATTGGGGGTAGGCTAATTCTAATCAACTCAGTATTAGACTCACTTCCGACTTATATGATGTCATTGTTTCCAATTCCAGCAAGCATTTTACAGAGATTGGACAAACTGAGAAGATCATTCCTTTGGCAAGGCAATAAGGAGAAAAGGGCATTCCATTTAGTTAAATGGAAGACACTCACACTGGCAAAAAAGCAAGGTGGTTTAGGAATAAGAAACTTGAAGAATCAAAGCAAGGCTCTTAGAATGAAATGGTTATGGAAGTACTCTCAAGAACCCCAACCATTATGGAGCAAAGTGATCAAAGCTAAGTATGGTGAGGAAAACAACTGGGTGTCACAAGAAGTCAGAACAACATATGGGGTAAGTGTGTGGAAATCCATCAGAGAACTTTGGCCTATAATGAAGAATCACTCTTCCATAAGAGTGAACAACGGAAGGAACACGTCATTCTGGAATGATAACTGGTTGGGACATGGAAGCTTAAAGGAAAGATACCCGGATATGTTTGGTTTAGCACAAAGCCAACATAGGACAGTAGCTGAGATGAGGAGCCATCAAGGATGGGAATTTGCTCTCAGAAGACGGTTGAATGACTGGGAGATAACAAGATTAGCTGACCTTTACAAAGAGCTGGAAGCATTCAGAGGTTTACAAGAAGGCTTCGACCAAATTTGGTGGCAGAGGCACAACAGAGGGATATATCAGGTGAAGGCCGCATACAAGATTTTGAATCATAATAATCAACAGGTAGACACATGGCCTTGGAAACATATATGGAGAACAAAGATTCCATACAAGGTAGCATGCTTCACTTGGCTATTAGTAAAGGAGGCGGTTTTAACCCAGGATAATCTCATAAAAAGTGGAATTTTTATGTGTTCAAGATGTTTTCTATGCGGGGAAAATGCTGAAACTGTCAGTCATCTATTTCTTCATTGCAAGATTACGGACAAACTATGAAAAATCTTTATTAGTCTTAGGGGTATTTCATGGTCAATGCCAAACAGGCCTAAAGATGTTCTTTATAGCTGGGAAGAAGCTGGAGCTGAATCATCTAGTAGAGAAAGATGGAGGACTGTACCAGCTTGTATCTGGTGGACTGTCCGGAGAGAAAGGAACGCTAGATGTTTTGAAGACAGAAGCAATCCAGTGCAGAAGATCAAACTCAATTGTATTCTTCTTTATTGTTTTTGGTGTAAACAGATTTACACAGAAGATACATTGACAATCATAGACATACTAGGATCTTGCTAGGAATCAATCCGTAACATCTATTTGTCCTTTTCATGTAAATTTGGTTTTCAGTACACCTTAAGTACTGACGTTATTAATATATACAATAGTTACCAATTCAAAAAAAAAAAAAGACATATCTGTGAATAGAATTTGATTCAATGTGTAAAAGTAGGCACAATACTTTGGTCTAAGTCATGATGATACGCTGTGCTGAGCACTCACTCACACACACACACACACACACACATATATATATATATATATATATATATATATATATATATATATATATATATATATATATATATATATATATATATATATATATATATATATATATATATATAAATAACTGGATATTTGAATATTTCAACTCCCTCCCCAGATCCAACTAATGGGAATACACTTTTAGTAGGAATTCACTCGGTTTTTTGTTGTTGTCGTCAGCTAAACTGCATTATTAACAAGCAACTAGAATAAGGTCTGTGGTACTGTGGTTTTCTGTTTTTCCCTTATATCTAATGGAAGAGAAACAAGATGCAGCATAGAGTGGCTAGGGAAGAATTATATGTTCTCTGTTTCATAAATGGAATTAAAGTAGATCTCCTTGAGTAGCTCTGAGTCGCACTTTACTTCCGAAGCGACCGTATTCTGTTGAATAGCTTTTTTCAACAGAATAAAATGACTGCATTACGGGGAACGACACATACAATGAAGTACATTTGGATTCTGATCTATAGCTCAGCCTGTACTTGGTCTTTAATATATTCTTACTTTTCCCACTCTCCAGAGGAGTAATTTTGATGCGTCTTGAGCATGCCGGAAAGATTCAGTCAGCCTCATTGATCTCAGCAGCCGATGCAGATCCTGAAGATGAAGATGCAACAGCAGTAGCAGCATAGTGTCCTGTCCTTGCAATTTTGCCAAAATAGAGGCAGGTTATTTGCAGCATCAGTAGCTGTAGGATGGATAGCATTTTGTACAGCTGATGATGAATCTTGTAAATACAAATTCTATACTTCCCTAAATATCCCTCTTTGACAGTTGCTGGGAGATCTTTCATTTTTTTACCCAATAGGGAGGATCTAATCTTGTGTGCCAATTGTTCTAGTCTACCCACTGCTAAGTTATAATGTCGCAGATACGGAGAGCCAGACATTTAGGTAGCTTAGATCATCATGAAATGGTTACCTGAAACGATTGTAAGACTCTGTAATTTTGTTGAGTATACAGAAGTCAATTTTGCATAGCTTTTCATGTTCTTAGTTATGAACAGATGTGCATTTCAGAAAATTTTCGATAAAACATATTAAGACCATTTGGTAATACTACAGGCTTAGAATTGTGTTTAAATCTGGACGACAAATTCTGGGTTTTGTCCGAAGCGTTTGATAGACTTTGCGACACGCCAACTAATAAAAAGTCATGGTTTCAAGTGCCAGGCATGTCCAAAACACTGTCATTGAAGGCCAAATATATAGCCCCTAGAGTTTGAACCAGATTTCATTTAGACACTTCAACATACTCCAACACCCACAAAAATGTGCCAATTGAACACTTGGTCACAATTTATCTTTAAAAAGAATCTTTCGCGCTGACATGGATAACATAGTCAATCACTAGGTGATACGTATAAAGTATAAAAAAAAAACGGATAAAGTATAATTAAAAAAAAAAAAGCTTCTAAGACCAAAGAAAAGTTCTGGTAATAACCCCTTTTCCCCCATCCCTTTCGTTTTTTTCTTCATGTTCAGGCGAGAGGGTCAAAATGGTATCATCACTAGGTTCGTCGGAAGTAGTAAAAGGTACTGCATATTATTCAACAAATATCAATTAATCCAGTTCATTATATTATTCGAGCATTATATATGCTTAAATACTTTTTATTTTTTAAATTTATAAATAATATTTATTTATTCTATAGGTAAGTCCATGATATAAATTAAAAAGGGAAAATCGTATTATTACAAAATTTCAAAAATAATAATAAAAAAAAGATAAATATTTATAATATAGAGGGTAAAATAGGTATTTGACAATCCAAAATTTGGAAAATTCAGTTGAGTGTCCTTTTGAGTGCAATATGTATAGTTTAGTGACTTTGTTGTTACAAACAAAAGAAAAAGTAAATTTAAGAGATAATTTGAGATAGTTGAATGACCATTTGAGTGATAGAACTCTCCAATCCTAGTAACAATAGGACTTACGCTACTTTAGGAAACATTAAAATTCCTAATCCTAGTAACTATAGGACTTACACTACTTTAGGAAACATTAAAGTCCTAATCCTAGTAACTCTAGGACTTACGCTACTTTAGGAAACATTAAAATCCTAGTCCTAGGGACTAAAGGATTTCAGATACTTATATATACAAGTACACATTGTACTTGGCTATCATCACTCACCAAAATTCAGAAGTATTTTGTTCCATTATCATGGCTACAAATTGGCAAAGTTCCCATCAACCCCACTATCATCGTCAAGCTCCGGCAAATTACAATGTTTCAAGAAATCGCTCTCAAATTCCAGATGGTTTCGTATTTCCAAGAAACACTAGGGATTACTTTGCTCCACATAACTTGTTCCACGGCTCTGCTTTTACTGCTCCTAATCATACATATAATAACAGACAAATAACGTTTGATCACAGCGAGGATCCATATTTGCCGTATAATTATCAGCCAACAAGTGAATACGTTGATGATGTCTATGTCGCTACTGATCTGGCAAATTATCATCATGGTTTGAGGAATTCATCGCAATCAAGAAACGTTAGTGATCGCTTTGCTCCACATAACTTGTTTCACAACTCTGCTCAGAGTAATTCGTTTAATCACATTGAGGATCCATACTTGGGGGGTAACTATTTTGTGCCAACAACGGAATTCATTGACGGTGTTTATGTCACTACTCAAAGTGAATCCAATGATGATGTTTCTGCCACAACTGAAAGTGATTTCATTCATGCTCATATAATTGCTCTAAATCATATTTTAAACAGAATACAAGACCAAGATATTATTAACTTCATTAGTACTTTCGGTGGACAGCAAAGGGCAGAGGCAGAAGAGGAGGATATTATAGCGAAATGCATGAGAACGCGAACCTACTGTGGTTCGACTACTAGGGTTGAAGTTAATTCAGAAGAGACAGTGAAGGCTGCTGATGAAGAAGGAGAAAAATGTGTTATTTGTCAAGGTGAATATGTAAATGATGAGATAATTGGTACACTTGAATGTGGACATGAATATCATGAAAGTTGCATCAAGCAATGGATGCTGCAGGGGAAGAAAACTTGTCCAATTTGTAGATCTTCTGTCTTGCCATCACAGGAACAGAGTTCATAGAGAATCCTACAGTTTTGTTTTTGTTGGTCATTGATTGATCTCTTTGTAACTCTTTTATTCAGTTTGACATTTTGCTATATGTATGCTGAAAATTTATTTCAATAAAGTTACAGAATGGACAAGTTACTTAAATTGTTGATTTTACATTAGTTATCTAATACATACAAGAAGGTTTTACTTCTTCCTGTTCTGTAAAAGTAGTAAATAGCCAACTACATTTATTAATTAATGAGATATATGAGAATTAACTTCCTGTAAAAGAGATGGTATCTACGATCTTAAAACAATAATTGACAAGCCCTTGATTGATAAGTTGATACCTTTTAAATGACTTGATTCTACAAAATAAAGTTCTCAGGATGAAAAATGAGATGCTTCAGCCCAAAAGAAACAGGTAAGACAGGCAATCTCTACATATGCTAACTACATTGCATATTTTCAAAAATCCTAAGCACAAGTCTCATTCTATTAGAACCATCCTCATCACAAAATCTTCATCATCATATTCTGATTCAAACAAGTTGTGTAAGACTTTCATAATCATCGTCTTCAACCTCATCAATATTTGAAGGTTGCAAATCACTTTTATTGTTGAAAGAGTCATTCATATCAACTTGAACAAAAGCTTTCCTCCTTTGTCTCAGTATCTTCCCCTCCCTGCACAGCTTCATCAGCTCATATTTTATCACCAATATTTCAACCTTCTCCAATAGCGAGCATTTATCATTATCGCATTCAAGTAGAAAGACAGAATCTCCTTACCCCTTCAAACTATCATAAAGAACTCAAGATGCATTATCAGTATTGTCGCCAATTTGTATGGCAAGCCAAATTCTCCATATATGCGTCAAGTGATCCACCAAGGTCCTTCTCTCGAATATGATTTTAAGAATCTCCCTTATCGATGCAGAAGCCCTCTTCTCTGCCAAGATTAGTTCTTTCAAAAAAATCATTCACTTCTCTTTTTAAAGGAAACACATCAGGCAGTTCTTTAAACTTCCAAAGGTTAAGCCCCTTTCTAAGTTTCAAATGCTTGAACTTTAATGGCCTATCTACAATCAACCCCGAGCGTGACACGATCAACTTAATGTGATGATAAAGCATTGGTGAAAGATGGATCACATGAAACAAGCTCAAGACTCATGAGCATGTCTCAACAATTCAGAACTTAACAAGATACTCATTACAAAAGTGAGAACTAAAATTGACAGGCTAATTAATATGTTATAGTTGTATTATTCTATATATATTTATCTTTCAGAATATGAAGTAAAAATACAAGTTTAGCAATATGACACATTTGTAGTTCCATAGTTTAACAGTTAATAATTTGTGAATTTGGAGAAACGACAATTGGAAGGACAAAAAGATTGTCTTTCTGTTTCAGATTCAGCATACAAACTTTTTCACACTTAAAGCTTCTGTTTCTTATATGTTATTCTTCAACTTCAACCCACTAAAGTTTACGAAATCCTCCAGTAGATGGAAACATGGAATTTTTTCATAAAAAATAAATGATGACAGCGATTCCATGCAATGATTGTACATCATAATGTACTCATAGTGTTGTGATACCGTGGATGAGCCTGATCAGCGTTAACTCATCGCCCTTTTGTTTGTTAGCAAGATACTAAGGTTTTTATTAGCTACTTTTAAGAACAACAATGTGAATATGTGATTAATGAATGTTTGAATTGTCTCAATATGTATCTTCATTATTTTCCCTTTTTGATCTTTCCTTACCTGTTATGGGCAGTACATTTTGGTAAAATAGTATAAAACAAGTATTACCAAAATATATTAAGTAACAAATAACAGGAGAATGTCAATGAAGTGTGATAAATGTTAGTACTATAATACCTATGGAAAAATCAACTCCTAGTGGTAGTAGAGCTCTGGATCTGTATCATTGGGCCAAGACCTCATTTGGAGGTTCTAATAAGTTTTCTACTTCTCTCTTTTATCCTCAGCTTCTGCCTCAAGGTGAGAAACATGATGATTCTTATCCTAGAGGAATTATTGCAGCGTGCATCCGAAACCAGGAGAGCGTGGCTCCGAGAAACACTAGGGATTACTTTGCTCCACATAACTTGTTCCACGGCTCTGCTTTTACTGCTCCTGTTCATACATATAATAACACACAGACAACGTTTGATCACAACGAGAATCCATATTTGCCATATAATTATCAGCCAACAAGTGAATATGTTGATGATGTCTATGTCGTTACTGATCTGGCAAATTATCATCATGGTTTGAGGAATTCATCGCAATCAAGAAACGTTAGTGATCGCTTTGCTCCACATAACTTGTTTCATGCTCAGAGTAATTCGTTTAATCACATTGAGGATCCATACTTGGGGATAACTATTTTGTGCCAACAGCGGAATTCATTGACGGTGTTTATGTCACTACTCAAAGTGAATCCAATGATGATGTTTCTGCCACAACTGAAAGTGATTTCACTCATGCTTATATAATTGCTCTAAATCATATTTTAAACAGAATACAAGACCAAGATATTATTAACTTCATTAGTACTTTCGGTGGACAGCAAAGGACAGAGGCAGAAGAGGAGGATATTATAGCGAAATGCATGAGAACGCGAAATTTTCCGCCACGACTCGCCAAAAAGTTTTCAGTGAGACTAAGGATATCTACTACTATTTCTTTTGAGATCTAAAGGTTAATGTTTCAGACGTTTGAATCTGGTTGAATGATCTTTTGTTTTTTTTCACTTTTCGTTTTCGTTCCTTCTTGCTTTTATCTTCTTTTTGTTTGGATTTGGAAGGGAACCGTAAGAAAGAATCTAGCTAGAACCAATTTTCGTGTAATAAAATATAGTAAAGAATATAGAACAGACGTATCATATTACTCTTCATTTCCTGTTATATGCTTAGAGGTAGTATATGATTTCAGAT